>MU151093.1:87646-116454 GCA_015584085.1 Macrolepiota fuliginosa MF-IS2 | reverse complement strand
CATCGCCACCTGGCTTGCCCACCGTCATTTACGGACCACTATCATCACTCCACGAGTTCAATCCATTTATATTTACCCCAATGTATCCCTCTTCAAAGCTTCAATCACACCCGCGAATTCGACCGCACCTGTTCCCACGACTGGCAATTTAGCTTCTACCGTCCCGTCCCACCAACGGTTCGCACTCGCGAAGACATTTGGACCACTGGTCACTGCCGCCACCTTATTGGTCCCCCCAAAAAGCGCTTAATATCCTCCAAGGACAAGCCACATTCTGCTTCGTCGAGAGGACATGGGACTCTGGTCTGGTTCTGCGTGCGGCTATGAACCCGATCTAAACCGGATTCCATGTGTCACTATCTATATTCAGCGCAAATATGAAATGGAGGAGGCCTCTAGGGATGACTCGATTTCTGTATCTTCCACATTACAACCGCCTTCCCGCGCTATGCGGGTTCACGGGATGCTGCTGCTCCACCTGCACAGTGAGTACCATTTCCCACCCTCAAGCTTCTTAAGCCCGATAATGATATAGAGAACCTTATTAATTTGCTTACTTGCAATGGCATCAATGACGAGAATATATAGCGTGAACGCTTCTGTGTTAATAAATTATGTAGGGTACCAATGGAATGAACGAATCTTGAACGCGATAAACGGGCGGTGGGGACAGTTCATATGTATCTTTAGTTTGCCCATTCAGTACCGCCGCTAATGCGAATATAGGCCATCATTCATCAAGTTTTTTTTGCATTTCCGGATATGGTCTCCCGTACAGACGCGGGCCCTACATCCGTGGTCTGACGTCACTCCACTTCAATATTACTGCCTTCCAAAGTCCATCTGCGTGTTTTTACTTACCTTAGGGACAACGACATCGGCAACTCGGGATGCGTTGAAAGCGGCCCCATTATATAAACCTCATATTGAGAGAATGTTCTTTTGCAGTATAACCACCATCCCGGGCGCCTTTCTCAACAACGTCGCGCTCATACCTCGGCCAAACAACACTTCTGCGGCGGCTGGGCTCAGGTTCGATTCCGTGACACGACATGCATTTCTCCCGGAAGGCATGGTGATTGATGGCTATATGCACAATCGACTCGAGTAACAAGAAATCTCAGGAAATGCAGATTTCATGTAGACGATGTCAGGGTTCGTCCGCTTGCAGTTCCAGGGACGAGTTTGTGTGCTCCTGTTACCTTTTTTAATTTCCGTTTTCGGTCACTCGTTCATGTCGAGTTTTAGACAGGTAAGTGCATTAAGATTATTCCTTAGTAACTCACTTTCTTGTTACGAAGTCGTATATTGCGCACGGCCATTAGTGGCATGGACTTCAAGCTTCAAGTCTGATCACCGACAAAGAGTACTGGGAACGTTCCTTACGTCTGTCGAACCACACTCTATCATACATGGAAACGATCTGCAGTCTCAACCTTCGAACCGTCTTAGAGCTGGATCCACCGATGGCGACCCTTTCTCCTCTATCATCCGCTAAGCAACTTTCAGTAGTTTCTCAACCACGTTCATCGTGGAAATTGGGAATTAGACTCTCCATCCACCTAGACGCCCCTCTCTGATCCTCACCATACGACCGTATGTCCTTTCCCAATGCAATTAAGCCTCAATTCCGCCGTCAATAAGATCCGCTTATTGAGGTGATCAATGCATGGTGTGGGCCTGGTTTATGTTGTCGTTAGCCAATGTTCTGGAATATCAGCGCTCAGGTACGGCTTGATCAGGTGAGATCTCCTGCGATGATTCCGATGCACAGGGATTTACCAAAATGGTCTTTCTCGGGTCGTTGGGTGGATCCTGGAATGTGTTTTCACGACAATATTTATCTTCATGTGTCAATATTTAATTTAATTTTTTCAGGTGTGGTTATTATTAGTACCTAACTTCCAACCAGACATGCAGGTCATATCCAAACTCCCTGAGCCTGCGCCATAAACGCGGTATAAATCCAACATATTGCAGGTATCTTTGGCATCGGTGGAGGAACATGCAGAGAATAGCAGGTGACAGGACAACCGCCCACAGGCCTGGGACAAGATGTGTGGATTGGAAAACATCCCAAAATGTCTAGCCGCTTCTGTGAAACGAAGAAGACACATCTTCGAGCAACCCTGGATCCCGGGCGTTCTCTCCGTGGTCTATTTCCCCTTTCTGTATGTCTAGTACTGAAGTACAATGCCTTCGCTTGCACCTCAACTTTAAACCCCCATGCCCGCTCCTTTGATTCACGTTTTCACCCCAAAAATTTGCCCCGACTTTCCTGAGTGGCTGGGTATTTAATCATCCACATTTCAACGTTGAAGCCCATATTCGTGTCCCCTCCTTATTAACCTGACTAGCTAGCTCCTACAGACATGTCTAACAAGCCCTCCCACCACCGCCGACCAAAACCACCTCGATTCTCACAGACCGCAGCAGATATTCTTGGTTATATGCCTTCTTATTTGCCAACTTCGCAGCTGTTGTACCAATCTGCGACCATGCTGCCACAGGTGAGTCAATAACACCTACTTCATTGAGCTTGGAGCCCTCGGGAGTACAGGCTAAAGCTGACTCGTCTTTCAGACTTACGAGCGGTGCCCACAATGGGCCCAAAAGGCCGCAGAAATTTACATCCCAGACAGCCTCCCGGGTGCAGCGGAGACTGCTACGGGACTACCGTGCACACTGTTCAGGTTTCCGGAGGTACGTGAATATTTTCAATGATATACATACCACTCAACCGCCTTCTATGCCAGACCATTCCCGAGTCTGACGATCGACTTCCCCGTCTATCTCCTATCGAGAGAAAGAGAGAGCTTTCTGAAGCTCAGGGCAAGTTCCCTCAAACCAAACTCCCTAGCTATGGCCTTTCTCCCTCCCCACTTCCTCCCCCCACCATTCATACACGTCCATATAACGCGGTCGTACAGTCCCCCAGGGTTGTCCACCCCGCTCCATGCCGACCAATCCAGCTGCCAGACATTCTAGGTCCTCTGTTGTCCTCAGACTCCCTTGAACGGTCGTTCTACCTACCTACACCCGTTGCTGGTACGTTGCTACAACCAAGGCTGGGCGCACCCGACTACAGCTACAATATCGAGTCGACTGTGCATAAAGATAGTCACCGATTTCTGCTGCAGAAGGCAGCAGCAGCCGCGTCTTCTCGATCTTATTGCCCTCCTCCAACAAAACGCACTGGTGAGTGCAACTGCAACAGTGTTGGGGTCCAGACCAGAGCCAGCGATCTAGGCGCCTTCGATCTCGATGACTATACCGAGCTCCTGAGGCAACAGTTCAGTTGTTCCATTTCGCAAAAGTGGCTTGAGGGAGTGGTTAGACCTGACAGTCGCTGTGTCCGCCCTGACCTACTCACAGAGTCAGAAAAAGCACTGTACCAGACACGTGTACGCTCCTGGATAGCGGGGAATACTGGCCTCACAATCTACCAAGAAGTGTGCCAAGCCTTTGCAGCCATCGATGTGCGCGATGAACAGCAATGCGCTATGCCATTCATATGGCTCGTGCTTTTGCTCAGGAAAGCACTCATCATGTCTCCGTGTGCCCGACAGTTTGGAATCTTACTTTGTCTTGGGACTCAGGATCTGGATCCGTGCCATCCGTCTTTCCGCTTCTCCGCATTAAAGGACGCGGTTCGCGACTTCTTGGGGTCGGTGAAAGCCAAGAGCACTTCTAGAGGTTTTTACGACGTGGTCTGTATACAACAGCGCATCACTGATGTCTGTACCGAGGGACACATACATATCGTGATATCTCGTGAGTTTTTATTCAACCCGTAGTCTGTTCCTCAACTAATTAAACGAGCACAGAAACCCCCTACTCGACTTTTCATCCACAGCCGCTTCGGCCTCGGCCATATCTGTGGCCAGATATGGTCTCTTACACTAACGAATTCAGGGAGAACCTCAAGAAGCTGTTTGCTGATGCATCGGCAGTCGAATATATCTTTCTAGTCAGTATTTTGCGCCCTTATTCTAATGGCCTGAGTGGCTGGCCCCAGTGAGCTCTGGGTCATATCTTATTTAATACTGTCTCTCGGGATTATGTGTATGCCATTTTGTTTGATGTGCTGCTTTCTTGTTGTTTTCCGGGCTCTGTATCTCTGCCTCTAGTCTTGTTTGTCTGTTCTGTGAACCAGTAGATTGGTATAGTTCAATCTCAAATATATCCTGCACCTTGAGTTTTGACTATCGAACGGACAGTTCGCACTAGGTTCTGGTCCCAGAAATCCCAGCACAATATGTCTTACGCGGTTCCAAATTATTATTACGAGCGTTCACTTCAGATCCCACAGTATCTAAAATTCAACCCCAACGGTATTACCAAGACATTCACGAGTAACCTCACAACATCTGACGAGCTATTCATAAGGTACATCTTGAACCTCATTGGATCCGCTCCGGACGAACCTTGCCATGAACAATATGCAGTTAGACATTCGTTACTTCTATTGTTCTGGACTTCCACTGGTGCCTCATTTTTGGTGCATTGCATGTGCTCGGTGATGTCATGGTGTACGGCACGCCGAAGCACTGGTGTGCACGCAAACCTACACGGCACCCTGCCACTTCTCCCACTGTTGTCGGTTTAGGCGGACGGCTGTGCATGACATGGCCTGTCGGCCGCAAATCCTACACTATTAAACTTTTAGGCTTAAATGGCAACACAGTAACGATACCGGCGCTAGCGACCCATACTGTTACCAATAACACAAAGGGCACATTCGAGGACCTTAATCTAGGGCGGGTGCTTGTGTGGAGTTTTTTCAGTCCATATAGCCTAGAAAAAGGTGAACCAGAACTTGGCCCATGTGTGTAGCCAGTCTTCCTCTTGGAGTCGAGCTCGCTTCCAGTGCCGCAACACCTTCCCCAGTGTGATAGAGCATCTGAGTTACCTCACACCAGTGCCAGGACCACAGGGTAGTCTTGTTTTGTTTTGAAGCTAGAAGCACACCTGGATGTGGGTGTCTTGCTCTCCTCTTCCCAGTGCCACCCTCCACCCTGTGTACCGTGTGCAAGTATGTATCAGGTGCAGTCCAATATTTTTAGCAAATATATAAATAACCACATTTCGGATCAACGACGGGCCGTTCCCCGTTCCCCGAAACCAACAGGAAAAATGTCCCAAAAAATTTCCCCACACGAATAGAGAGGGAGGTCTTTACTAGTAATGGCAATACAGAGAAGCCTGGATCGGGGGGGAAGAAGTACAGTTTAGCCAGGCACCTACTGCAGAGAAGAGTTTAGACAGCACAGTATTCCGAAGTTAGCCGAAAAGAGTCACGAGAAATGGAAAGATAACAAAACCGAGGACTCGTACCTCTTTTGTCCGAGCGAGTACATGTGCAACGGAAGTAAGCTTCCTCATTCCGTTCCGAGGTATCAAGGAGCCGTAACCTGGTTGCCACGACGCCGAGAAGCGGCACATCTAAGCACATGCGCTGGCGTATGCAATGTCCCGAATATCAGTCTTCGCGCTACCTCCTTGCTCTTGTGACGGTGCTCTGGCGTAATATCGGTAGCCGCAATGCTGTCGATTACCATTCGATGCCCCAGAAGTGCATGTTGGTCCTTTTGCGTTCCGAAATATTCCTAAATGGAAGAAGGATATGCACGAAGATAAGGAAATCACCCCCAAACGGAGAACCTTCCAGCTTCTGCTGTTTGTCGTCTGTGCAAAGAATAAAAATTACGAGTGATTTGGTTCCATATAAAATGATGACTCCCCGATGAAAGGTACCTCAGCGACAGAGCGTTCCTGCCCTCCCCAAGTCTTCCTATCCAATTGCATTGGTCTTTACTCAATCCGCGATGAAGTTCGTCGCTACTCTATCCACACTCGTCCTGCTTGCAGCGACGGAGCTGGTCTCCGCCACCCCCTTCAATGCATACAAACGGTCGCGTGGTACAGAATCAACACTGTTCCCAGTGTCCGGCAGCCCACGATGGACGACCCTCGTCGGGGCTTCAGGATCGCTCACGTTGAGCGATTCAACGCTGCGACCGCACAACATCCTCTCGCGGTGTCCCTACACCTACGAGAACTCACCCGATGGGATCAAATCTCTGAAAGCGCATTACCCCAAGGGTTCGTACAAACCAAGCGCTGACCCCTGTGGTGGCGTATCGTTCTACGCCCCTGGCCCGTCGTCTGTGAATCTTGCCACGGCGAAGGAAGCGCTGTTCAGTTATTCTGTCTACTTCCCCAGTGGTTTCGAATTCGTGAAAGGAGGAAAGCTTCCTGGTTTGTGTGAGTGCCTTTTCATAAAGTCCAAGAAAGTCCAGGTGCCGATAGGGATTGTTCATAGACGGTGGTGATAATGATACGACGGCCGTCTCCTGTTCTGGCGGTCGAAGAGATACCACCTGTTGGTCCGCCCGCTTGATGTGGAGAGCTGACGGCGCTGGAGAGGTTTACCTCTACCTCCCCCCCTACGACGATCCCCGTTTCACTGCGAATCAGAAGCTCTGCACGATGCCAAATTCGGTTTGCGATTCCACGTATGGTATTTCTGTAAACAGGGGGAGTTACTCCTTCCCCGCTGGGCAGTGGACAACGGTTGCGCAGCGCGTGAAACTCAACGACGTGGGCCAAGCGAATGGAGAGATTGAGTTGTTCGTCAATGGCGATAGCGTTATTAGTATCTCTGGTATTATCCTTAGTGACAGCTCCGCTGGTCGCATTCGTGGCATGCAAGTCCAGAGTTTCTTTGGTGGTGAGTTGAGCGTTGAGATCTGATATTTGGGCAGCTGTTCTGATCACGGTGTTGCATTCTAGGTTCGAGCACTGATTGGGCGACACCGAAGGATCAGGATGTGTATTTTGCCAACCTCGGAGCTTCGATCATATCGAAATTTTGATATCCGGCAGGTCCGAGCCAAGGAGGGCGATGTTACTCCCCAGACGTCCCGAAGATGTGTATTATGCGAATGTATCGATTATGATTGTATTGCCTTGCTTTCGAATTTCAATGAAAGTATTTTACCTGTGAAAATCCGATTGCGGTCAATAGTCGAGACGAGTGGTTGAGTCAAGGAAGAGAAGGATTTCGATGATCCGTTCATTACAGGTTGACGGAATAATTGATCGCTGCTTACAGATCACCAACCACGTGAGTAATGTTGGTGAATCGCGATTCAGATTTACAACTCCGCAAGAGCCCCTTCCTTGGACATTTCAACTTGGATTCCTTGCACTTACTCCTCATTTGAATCATGGTACGCACTTATTTATCTTATACGATGTCAGACTAACACGATTGTGCAGGTATCTCCTACTGTTGCGCGTCGTTTGATGAGAGAGCTCGCAGACCTCAAGAGGAACCCGTCTGAGGGTATTCGCGTTCAAACTAGTGAGGAAGATATGTTCAACATCACTGGTATCATTGAGGGACCTGGTATGTCGCGTTTATTGGCCAAATCTGTGGATTACATTTCCTGACTCGGCTGCTTAGAGGGTACACCCTACGCTGGTGGTTACTTCAAGGTCAGGTTCAACTTCACGGAAGAATTCCCAGCAGTACCACCGAAATGTCAGTCACTTCCTTCATTCCTCGAGCTACTCAACTCAACATGCCCATAGGTTGGTTCGCAACGAAGATATTCCACCCGAATGTTTCGGGCGCAGGAGAAATATGTGTTAACACTCTCAAGAAAGACTGGAAATCCACATATGGTATTGGCCACATCCTCGTGACCGTCAAATGCCTTCTCATCTACCCAAACCCTGAATCTGCGCTGGATGAAGAGGCGGGGAAGCTCCTCCTCGAGGACTACGAGAGTTACTGCAGTCGTGCTAAATTGATTACGAGCGTACATGCGACACCACGCGCCAAGCCTATTGAGTTCACCGACCCTTCCCCTGCCGAATCGTCATCCCTTGCTGCCTCAACTTCGGCTTCGACTCCTTCCGTATCTGCCCTGTCTTCTTCCAGGTCCACACCCGCGACCTCGTCGACCACGGCTTCTAGTACGACCGCAACTACTGCATCAACACCATCAAATACCCCTTTGTCTGTTTCATCGACTCCTTTCCTCCCCCTCCCTGTTGTCACAAGAAAGTCCGCCTCACCAGCCCCACAACTTCACCCACTCAAAGCTGCGCTGACTGCAGAGAAGGATGCCGTAGGGAAAGAAAAAGACCGACATCCATCGCCCTCCCCGCTCGCCACGGCCGATGCGAATGTCGGGGGGAAGAGCAAGCCGACACCTGGTGTGGGATTGAGCATTGCGAATAGCGCACTCCCAACTGGGGCGACAAAGGCCGTGAAGAGGGCTGCTACAGGCAGCGCGACCTCCAATGCCGAGAAGAGAAAGAAGGCGTTGAAGAGGTTGTGATCGATCTATTTGGGTGACTTCATGTGATGCGTTGGGTAGTGGGATACCCCTGTGATTTGTTTATTGTAATTGTGTTTTGCCCCTGCTTTTCATTCTATCGTCTTTCATCGCATACCTACTCTGCCCGTCAGCGTTGTATTCATCTGCATAGACAGTGCCTCAGGGCGGGGTTGGCACTTCCCATCGTAACCTCAATAAATGAACAAGGTTCGGGATCTTTGCCATCACTAATTGTTTGTCTTCGTCATCCGGAACAAACACATTGTTCGCGACCATTCCACTCAATTTCGGAACTCTGTTTCTGTTCGGTCGCTCCTAAGAGAGTAATTATTCTCGATATGCACCAGCCTACCATGCCTGAACCCCCCAGTAGAACAACACGGTTCGTTATCCGTACGTGAGTGACTCAGGTCTATTGATCAAGCTGTTTCGTTAATCTGATGTGAAGCACGGATGTGTTGCAGGACATGCGAGTGAATGTTTACGAAGAAGGGTCACCAGACAGAGTCGTTTGGTATAAGGTGCATATTGTCCATCAGACACTAATTAACTACCGAAATTAACATTAACTCCCTATGAAGGAAAGGTTTCTTGGTGACAATGAGATCATCGAGCAGGTCGTCGTGCGTTGCGCCTCTCCCTTCCAGAGATAAAGCAAAAGTCCTGAACAGATTTGAATTTCTCCAGCATAACCATACATCCAGGGTTTTCTGGACAATACATCGACCCTTCCGTGGGTGGTACATCCGTCTGCGAGCACCAACTTTCCCGCCAGGCGTTTTTATACCCCTTACACCCGTACCCCAAGGTTCACCTTACCACGTCGATGCATCGCTCTCCTTATCCTCTCGAACCAACCCTACACCGACGCCAGATAATAAGCAGGACATCACTCAGAGAAGTTTGACACTCCAAGACGACAGTAGCCAAGCGGGCACACACTCATACCCGCCCACTCCCCCTCCTACGCAACTCTCAGTTCCTTCCGTCCCAATAAAAGACAAAGGTGGACCCGATTCGCAGTCGCAGGTCACCCAGTTCATACTAGCGCCCTCGAATGTCCTGCCGATACATCAAGGCTCGTCTTCCCAGCAATCCTTCCTCTCCCGTGCACTTTCTGTGCTCAAGTCGCATAGCCCAGCGCACTCCAACTCGTTCACACTGTCCCGCGTACCCCTGAACACGCCGTTATCTCCTCCACCACCGTATGCGCTCAACCTACCCGCGGCTGACGTATCCCGGTCAACGGTTGCGCTGACGACCTCAGCTCCAGTCCCACCTGGCTCAGCTCAGGGTGCCGTACCCTTACATGCACCTTTGCTTACATTCCACGACCGGACACCTGTTCTGACCGTCCGCTCGCTCACAGGGTTATTAGAGATTGACACATCAGAAGAATGTTTGTTAGGAGTTGATACCAGCTTCTGGATTGCGGTTGCATTGACATATTTGGAGTTTCTGGAGGAACGGGAGGTTGGTCCCCAAAACATGACTTTCTTGATTTACGGTTGCTGACGGAGTGCACATGTTCACCTTCAGAGTTATCTCGCAGCTGCCAATGACTAATTTTATTCGTAGCGAGAAAAAGGATTGACTGGGGTGGGCTGCATTATACTCTAGCATGAGTCAGTATCGATGGCATTAGAGACATGATGTGATTATAGGGGTTGATCATGATATCAAACAGAGCAGTGAGAAAATAGTAATAAATCAAGCATCATAGGCTCGTCCGCCTGAAGGCCTTGACGCTCTCGACCTTTGCTTGGCATAGTAAACTTGTAGGTTTGTGCCCTCGACGGATTTCTCCTCAAGTGCCTTAAAGGCAATGGTGGCAGTGTCAGTCTCATGGAACTGCACGAAGGCTTTCCGGGTGAGCTTTCCTTGAAAGTCTTTCACTATTCCACTTGTTAGCTAATTGCGAATTGAGAACCAATAATGGCACGTACTGAAGTGCACCCGCAAGATGTCGTTTTCAAAATCCTTCAGCAAACTCCTCAATGACTGTTCATCACCAGGCGTGGGCCAGTTAGCTATATGGATCGTGCTGGTAGGCTCTCCAACTTGTTTCTTAGGCGCTTCGCCGGTTGTACGTGACGCCCAGGACCTAGCATATCGAATGGTAAGGGGTCGGTTCATGAGGACGAAGGGCTCCTCTTCAGATGACTCCAACACCGCAGTGGCGCTTTCCTGAGACGCGAACTCGGCAAAGGCGATGCCTTTTGCACCGTTAGGGTCTAACGGTGAAAATTGTAATGTTTAGTAAGTAATGACGCGTAGAATAGAGACAGGGAGACGTACTCAAGCGAAGTCCGTTGAGTTTCCCGTACGGCGCCAAAGCATCCGCTAGCTCCTCTTCCGTGAGGTTCCAAGGTACATTCGAGATGTACAGAGTTTTCCCTGGCTTCTCCATCTTTTCAAAGGGCTTGGTCCTTGTCACCGTGCCCGCCGACTCTGTCGTCGGCGCACTGGTACTCACATCCTCAACTTTCACCTCCGTCTCTGTCGCAATGGTATTAGCTGCAGGTGCAGTGGGTGTCTCCTCAAACAATGAACGTGAAATGGAAAATGTCCGTTGTGAGAGAAGCTGGGATGTTTGAGCGGAAGGGAGTGCATAGAAGGGCTTGGCAGACTGGCGGTGAATGGGAGTAGCTAGTCGTGCCGACAGTGCCAGGCGAGCTTGTTGGCGAATGAGATTGCTGAACATGGTGGCTGAAGGAAGAGGTCGTGAGGAGGAAAGGAACCGCGAAAAATGCGTCAAGGCTCGCGTTGTGTCACGTGCTTAGGCTCTCAGGAGTTAGGGGGACCCTGGGCCATATTACAATATATTGAATGTTTTCAAAATACGTTCAGTCCCGGCTTGCTCAATACCCTTAGTGTTTCCCTTGCGCTGGCACGCCCATGACCACAGCACCTTCCCCGTCATAACGCACTACATAATCACCGTGCCGGTAAACAATATTTTAATTATTCCGGTACACCATACTTGGGCGAGGTTTTTTTATCATAAGGGAGCGATACAACACGCGCATTATTTGTTCATCAGTCCAGTGTAATATGTAGTATTGGGTGCGATTGATGACACATCGATGCCCTCAGCGTAATGTATATAACAGTATGGTACACGATCGGTAACTAAGCGAGTCGACGAACGACGAAATCCTCAGGTCCCAGAGGCTGTGGAGACACAAAAAGATTAGTTGGCGGGAGTCATCAACACAGCAAAAGGAAAATGGAGGGCACAGCAGCTGGAGATTTGAAGCTAGTAGATGCACGAGAGAGATATGGGGTATCCGAAGTCAAAACCTTCGAGGAGTGAACCCGGGTTGCGCGGGTCGTTCGTCCAGCGCAATAATAACCCCTTTATAGGAGAGGCAAAGATAGATTTGTTGCTTGAAATGCAGGAAATCCTGTGCAGAGTCTGAGCTACACCGGGAAGCTTTGGAACGACCTGAGCAAAACACATCCAATAGACAAGGGAGCTCGCTAACCTGCACAGCCTTGGGCTGTTGATCCTCGACGAGCAGACATTCACGGTCATAGTTTGCGGCCACCTTTTCCACGCTGCGTAAAATCACTTTCAGTTCAGCATATTTAACCTAATATAGCCAACAGTTATGTTAGTCGAAGTTATCTCCCAAGGATAATTGATGAGGAGTAACCATTACCTCCTCTTCCTCAACGGATGACGGCAAGTTTAGTAGCTCATTGCCGCTACGATTTGGTAATTCATCTAGCAGAGCCTTAGCCCGCATACAGGCGCAGACGAGGTCGTTGGCTTGGGATACATTCAGCAGTAGCACCAAGCAAGGAGCAGCCCGAACTCACCTCCACTCAACAACGTTCTTTCCTGACTAGATCGCATAGACAACGCAGAAGCAATCTCCGGCGTCGTGATTGGCCAGTTAATTACCTGTCCTAACGCCATCATGGCAGCGTTTTGAGTGGACGAAAACATCGATACGGACGAATTCATAGTAGACTTCCGTAGGTATATCGCGCAGGTGAGCAATGCATACGCGTTGAAAATATGGGACGGGTATTGTTCTGGGTAAATACTGGCGACTTCGGGCCACTCGTCTGGGTCAATGAGCTGGTTGAACTCATACATCAACTTCTCTGCATCATTTATCATACTGTAAGGAAATCCGTTGGTCACAACACCTCCCTGAATCCCACGAAGAGAAGATATGAAGGCAATTACGCACTCCCGTGTACCATCTCCGTCAACGAGTCCGAAGATCCTCCCAACGAGCCTATACACTATGGCGTCGAAGAGTGGCGAGACCTCAGAAAGTGTCGAGAAGATTCGAATATCCCATGGCGACCCACGGCAGGTACCAATGGAATGAATACTCGTGGTAATGACCATTAAGAGGATTTGGTGGAGGAGCTCTAGGGGAATTTTTCGTGAAGATAATGAGCCCATTGAGGCAAGTAGAGAAGGGTTAGTAAAGAAACAAGGTAGTACAGGCCATATGCTGCCTTAAAGCCGAGTCGTTGCTGTACAATGTTGTGCTAGCTTTTTAGAGAGTTGTGAAAGCCATTTACTTAATGACGGCCAATGCTATGATGTGCTGTGTCAGTCGTGCAGCCTCCAACTCTGCCTGGTCTCAGCGCTTCATTAGCTTCGACGGACAGCCCATATGCGAAGTCTGGGGGTCAACGTCATGTGCTGCCGGAAATAGGCCCATATTTGGACAAAACCGCGGACTGCTACAGCACTGCCATACACTGGGCCAACGAGTCAGCATGTGTAAAATTGATGAAATATTTAAATCGAACAGGTAGGACGCCCTAATATGGAAGGATATACCATATCTGGTATAGGGTCCACTGTATGACATTGATTTTTACATGTGTCAAATCGACTTGTCGGCCCAGTGCATATAGGGACAGCCTTGTGTCGGTATGGGTGAGAGGGACATCTGGACTCATCCATTTTTCTCAGTTCTTATGGCACAGATCTTCAGTGTTGTCCAACGGAGAACGGGCCTCGAGAGCTGCACGTGGTCCTAGCCACTTACTGAGCCCTCACAGGGCCCTTTGTCGTCACCGAGACCTTTGTCTCCCTTCATACACTACCACCGCGTTAGTATACGCATGCTCACTCACCCTGCCCACCCATCCTCTCCTGTGGATCGTACCATTATAAGGTCGTCTGCGTTTGCATTCGGTCAGTCCTGCGAAAATGATTACACCCACATCACCCCCCTACCTCAGAATAACTACCATTATGCTCCATCTCTCCATCTATCAAAGTAAACAACTAACATCCTGGAGACGACATGATGGGATTGGGCGATTCCGAGTTGAATCATGGCAGCGACCAATAATACCTTCTTCGGGAGGCTGATTTGGAACACCAACCGAGACGTTCCCATTTTGCCCAGGGAATTTTATTTTAAAAGATGGTTTAAAAGCAGCCCCCTGGTACATTCTGTAACACCACAATGTCTCGTCCGCTTGTATCGATGACCAGCTCTCCAAACGTCACCCCCTCCCCACGACGGGTGAAAGATCTACCGAAAGACTGTGAATATCTGCCACCTACAGATCCCTCGCAGAGCCGTTCACCTTGTCCTGCTTTGAATACGCTTGCGAACCATGGATACATGTTGAGTCAATATACACTCCACGCTTCTCGCTTTTGACCCCCCTATTCCCATCATTTCAGTCCACGAGATGGGAAGGACGTCGGGTTCTTTGAGGTCATCAACGCCCTTCAATATGTATACAATCTCACTTGGATTCTCGCTTTCTTCCTGGCTGCCGTCGGTTTCTATATTTCTGGCAAAGTCAAGTTCAGTACTGTCTCCAAGGAGTCCACATCATCCAACTCCATGCTCGTTTGGGCCCGACGGTTCATACCCTTGCCACACTGGACGCTCGATCTCACATCCCTTTCCGTCCGTGGGCCCGAAAATCTCGCACACAATGGGTCCCTGGTTCACCCGAACAACATATCTTCACATACTCCAGACAAAAGACTTCTCGCCAAACTCCTCGCATTCGCCTCACCTTGCTACCGAAGGCCTTGCCCTCGTGGACTCTCCTTAGCCGACCTCGCACGTTACCACGATAAAAGAGAAAAGGAGCTTCCCCACCCGTTGAATAGTTTACACAAAAAAGTCGCATTAGGAGAATGTGGACTTGCATGGGCTGTTATGCGGAGGCGGCATTCGACGGAGAGAAAAAGGAGTGGGGAGAATGGTGACGAATTCGAGGAAGTTATCACGGAAGATTCGCTGAGAACGTGGTTTGGCTGCGAACGATTGCCAGAAGATTGGTGGGTCGATGGTGGATCAAGGCCCACCAAATCTATCGGACTGTTCGAGGCGCAACGTAGGGCTGGTGATGTTGCGAAGTTGATTGCTAAGGGGTCGACCTGATATTTCTTTGTTACCATCTGCCTATCTTTTCATGTAACGCCATTCCTTAATTTATCTCTCATTAATCACGCTCCATGATAATCAGACTAGATATATTATTAATATACTCGCAGACTAGTGTGAACGGGGCATACCGCGCTTCTGCCGTATCCATATGAGTACGGAAGGCGGGGTCGGGGCATGGAGACTGGCCATGCTACGAAGACGCTCTACGAGATCTGAAAGAGTAAGAGGAGGATGTGTCGAGACGGATAACCACGCGAGACCCACAGGTTCCGCTAGATCAAGCGGTGTACTAGACGCTACTCTAACCGAGTACTATTGGCTCCGATGAGCGATGGGATCCGTGGATCACTCTGGTTTTTGCACTCACTCCACCGCGTTCCATAGACAACGCGAGTACATTTCCGAGTTTAACAGATACGGGCGGGTGGTTGGGAACTTTCAAAGTTGCTAAATTGACAAATGCAATGGCCAGTACATTGGTAAGTTAACATAATACTAGCACATAAGAATGGACCACCTGGGTGAAATATTAAATACCAATACAGAAATAGGCCGAATCCTATGCTATGAAGTTCTCCCCCCTGTTCTCGTCGAACCAACGCCCTGGGTTGGTCCACTTGCTGGAGACCCTGGACGGGAGTCATACGCTGGAGGCGGTCGATCTGGCGTGTCATCTTCACGAGGTTGAGGATGTTCAACCAAAGCTGCTTCGAGTCTTTGCACCCGCTCTCTCAACACATGGAGTCCGGGACCGTTAGATGATTGACTCGGAAGCGTCGTACTGCTTGATGGTCCAGGTTGTTGAGGCGGGGCAGGGTGGGCAAATCCGGCGGTGCTTGGGCTGGCAATCGGCTCAATACTTGGTGTCCATGCTAGCAGCACAGTGCCCTTCGGTTGTGTTTCACTGTGCGGCAGTGGTGGGGTGTGAACCTGGTCCGGCATGGATACTCGTGGTGGGTAGGTTACCGCTCCGTGATCATGCTGACCAGAATCGCTTGGGGTCGAAGTCGAGGGGGGTCGCACCCGTGGTGCTGGGCTACTGGGAGTTGCCCACCCGCCACTATTCCAGCTCTGAGCATTGACATTTGGATGAGATTGCAGAGGTGCTGGGACGACCCTTCTTCTACTCTCCTCAATGAGCTGATCATATGTAATGCCGGCTTCGCTGGGTCTTGGTTGTGGTCGAGGAGAATCATCCTGTATCAGAGGGGTCGGGTTCCCACCAGGGAGTTGATGGTTCTGCCACTGGCCGTAATGCTGGCTCGGGGTTTGCGCCTGACTGGGACTCGGGACCCCACCCCAAGTGCCGCTATGATTCCCTCCATAAAAGTTATGCGGATGAGGCGCCGGGTGAACAGCCATGGGCATACTTTGTGGCTGGCCGCCAAATTGATTGTACGAGGGCATCGCACTCAATTGTGGTTGTAGGCTGTACCCCTCATCCTGCACTGGAATCTTGGGAGCTGGGGCCTGCATCATCGTTGCGAGCGAACGTGCTACAGCTCTTCTGCGCCACCACCTGAACAAGATTGACACGATGGCCAAGACTATGACGATGGGAAGTACGATCGCAATGATACTAGGGAGGTGAAAAGGGCTGTTATTGGTTGTTTGTGGTGAGGTGAAGGATGTTGGAGTTGTATGAGTGGATGTTTTGCTGGTTGTTGATGATCGACTCGATGTTCGCGTCGAGGAGAGCCCTGGTCTATGTTGTGTTAGCAAATATTTACTATGATCGCGATGCTAGGATGGAATTTGCTCACGGGTTTGTAGGTGCGTTTCCGAAGGTGGTCGACATCTTATAGCAGTACTAGCTTTGCGGCCAGCAAAACTTGAACGAGTCACCTATCAACAATTGCGTTCCCTATTGGAATAAGATCGAATGCCTTACTAAACAACCTGCGAATTTGAGCCTGGTATTGCTCTGGGTGTTTGATTGTGTTTCGTGTCTTGCCACTAAGAAAGAGGATAAGGGAAAGGGGTGGTCTTTGGGAAGAAAGCTTGTCGTTGGCTTGAACGACACCTTACGTACTGGCGTTTATGGGAAAAAATACTCCAGCCCTCAGTTGTTATGACGAGTTTGATCAGCACACGCCCTGTCCGACCTGGGCAGTGCAACAATGTCGGCGATTATTATCAAGGTGTCAAATGTGACCTTGATTACTATTCCCGGCTTCTTAGGGTTGCTTGGTCTAAGAGCTTTGTTCCTTTCAGTGGTCCCCGGATTGATATGATAAGGTTTGTATGCTCAGCTACACGCTTCGAACAGCAATCATTCACTCCATAATCATAATTCCACCTCGCACCGCTTAAGCATCAGCCTTGCCGACATTGTTGCATTCCCCACATCCTTTACCAGCCTCTGCGGGCACCCTCGCATCGCCTCTTTCTGATTCTCGACTGTTATGGGCAGTTATCAGGTTGCTCCGGCCTCGATGGCGATTAATTTCTATGATGGATGATAGACCATCAGGATATAAGAACGAGAAAGAATTGTTCTATACATAGCACAACTACTATACATCGATCCAGTCCACGTTCGGCGTAACGCACAACACTCCTCCGCCTCTACTTTACCAATGCCTGTATCCGTCTCGTTCTACTTCAAGCTCGACAGGCTGTTATCCCCGCCCTCCGTATTTCCCCGCGCTTCTCCCATGGTCACACGCGCTTGCCCCAGAATTTAACTCGTGTATGCCCTGTCCCCTAAATTGGAGTGACACGAAGTTAGTTGTAAGGGGTCATCGGTGCTGGAAAGCGAGTCTGGGTTGGCAGGGCTGTTACCGGGGAGCTGGGTCGTGACTCGTAAGCCGGCGGTGTATCGGAGTTCCCAGTCTGAGTGGCTTGGGGTGCACGATCTATTAGTGCTGCTTCAAGCACGCGTACCCGTTCTCTGAGCATATTAATTTCTGAATTACTCGTTAACACTTCTCTGCTTCGTGTCCCACCCAATTGTCTCTGAGTCTCCGTTGAGGGAATTATGTTTTCGGAGGTGGTGGTAGGACTGCCCTCATTCAGACGGCGCCTGCTGCGATTTCCAGTTGCCGTCGGTGTCACCGGTTGGGGTGCGGTTCGAATCGATTGGCGACTTTCCTCTCGGTTATTACGGCGATCCGAGCTCTGCCCTCGTCCTTCTCTCACAAGACTCCCACTCCCTCCCTGAGCTTCATCACTTCGATATGTGTTGGGACTTCTTCCAGGATAATTGGTTTCATTGTTCTCGCTGCTACGAGCTTCACTTGTGCCTGCGTGGTCGACACGTCCTCTGTCCCGGCCAAGCTGATCCAATGAAAGTGTCCCATCCACTCGCACCTCAAGTCCAAACGAGTCCCGCCTCTGCCTTACTTTCGGCAGCGAGGGGGCACTCTTTCGTGACTTTAGAGTTTGTGGTCGACCGCGGCTACTACTACTTGCCGCTGGAGTGGCCCTACTCGAGCCCCCATTCCGCCTAACATCACCCTCCAATGGTTTCGTAAGCATCCTCTCCGGGATCGCTCCTGGAAGGTCCAATGTGACTGTGCCATCTTTCCCTAACTGTAGGCCAAATGAGTCCCGCCTCTTCCTCGGTTTGTTGAGTGACATTGTCTTCTTCGTGGTCACTTTGGTAAAGAAAGCATACGGATTGCCAAACATGTTAAGTAATAGGAGAGGAATAGGAGATGGTGGAACCTAAACAGCAGTTTGGGGCTAAGCCTATCTACCACCCCTAGGTGATTGATGGCAGATGCAATCATATTTTTGCCCTGAAACCAAATAGAACAAGTGCCGAACGTGTCCACACCTGTCCACCAGTTGTCGTCACGAGCCCGAGAAATCTAATGAAGCCATGAGAATTCTCTGTGACCCAATTCCAATTATACAACGCGCGAAGGCCGACGGCGCTCTTCAACGCAGGTGGAGAGCCGTGAACCGGGCTACATGCATGTACTAATCTTCCCGCTATTCCTATCACGTTGAAGGATGAAGGATGTCGTAATAGTGGACAAATATCGCAGGAATAGGAAAGTTTATTATTGAAAAATAAGGAACGCTTGTCGGTAGAGTGGAGACCTACAAGCGCCAGGTTCGATGTGAGCCCCCGCTACACCAGCAGAGATTTTAGCACCAATCCCTGCGCCATTCATATACCAGTGTTCACAAGATTCAGTTAATAATTAATGATTATGGCTCATGGAATTCGAACCAAACAGGACGAAAGTTTTCAGACGACATGAGTTCATGTGCACATTTGGTTAAAATATGCCGACCTCGAAATGTCCTATGTATCACGCTTGGTTATGTCTACTTGTAAGAGAGGTTGGGCGCGAGTGGTATGGCGGCGGTTTTTCTGGGAAACCCCTGCCACTTTGGAGGGGACCATCATGATGGCTTGTTGCCAACTGAGTTTCTAGCCTCTGAACTCTGTCTCTCAACATCCGTACCTCAGAATTTTCTGCATCTGTGAAGGCACCAGCAGGCTGATCTATTCCTGCATCTCGCGCGGGTGGGGCAGACATATGACTGGGCATCGCGCCACCGAACAGTGATGGGGTCTAGGTAGAGTATGTTGGATCCCGATTATTTCAGCTGAGCGTTGTTTCATTCACCTCGTTGTGACCTTCCACTCGTCCGGCCTCCTGGCTGAAGCGCCTTTCTTGTGCTTCGTCGATTCTGTCATCGTCTGAGCAAAGTGAATCCAGGTTATAATTATCCTCATCTTCAACTTCGGCACCATGATAATGGACCCTAATGAACCCCTCGTTTTTCTTGGAAGTAATAAACGGTTTGATCGAACCATTGGGATGTGCTCTCGTCGCAGCGCCCCTTGTCCTGCCTCGTCTACACCACTTCCCACCGATCCATATTGCTATCGGCAGCACCATAGTGGACACAAGCACAAGGCCTGCAATAAGTGCTCCATTGCTCGAATCCCCAGTCGAGCGTGAGAATACCATCTTGGTGGAAGACATTGTGGTAATTGTGTTTCTGATACGTTATGAATGAGATTCAAGGAAGGGGTTGATATGGATAAGCAATAATCCTAACTCACGGATGTAATGGGTCATTTCGGGGGACTAGCGCACTTTCTCCTGCGAATCGCAGAGTATTGAGTAGATTGGAATGAGGTGCCATTGAGGATCTTCTATTCACCGCCAAGTAGGACAGGGGGGGCTGGGGGGCTGGGATTTCTAGACGGATGGTCGGGTTTGAAAGTTTGTGGATTACTGAACCCATTCAATAGTATTTATGAGTGAACTCAGGCGTTCGTCATCTCCTAGGTACCATCAGTGCCTCCAAGCTACCGAGCAGTGTTGATGCTACCTATGAATATCCTGTCTAGCTTCCTGGAAGCGCTGTAGTCAGTGTGCACGACCCCTTAAGCACTCAAAAGACACGGGGCAGGAATGAGGGAAATACGGGCCCACAGTAAAGTGGAGAGGATTCTTTCTGCGGGTGCTCATGTAAGGTAATTAGGCGTGAGTCAGTAAAACGCCCAACATAGGACAGAGTCGTAATATTGATTGATCGTTGACCCTATGGTCCTGTTACTTTTGGATGGGATCAACCTCTGACGAAGTTCGATGGCCGGATAGCACGGATACTGTCTTGCATGGGTTTCTTACCTTAGTTGTGTCAGCATAGTCACTGGAGGATAGATCTGAGATCAATTCAATGACGAGCCTACTAAAGCACACTGCGTAGTACTTATGCGTGAAAGGCCACCCAGAGACGTAGTCCCTGTTTGGCGTGTAAAGCGAGTAGATTTTCTAGGTGCGGAGGTTCGGTGGTGTTGTCGACTTCAGAATTACACCAACCCATGTCAGAGACACAACTAATTTTATCAAAACACTATCGTGACCCTTTACCATACATAGTGTAATATACCATACAGGGACGAGATTTTTGTCAACATCAATATAATACGTGTATTATTTGTTCACCGGCCTAGTGACGCGTAACGATCTTAATTCCATTCTGATTTTGTGGCCCCCGCTCCGTTGGCCCCCACTGACTTCAAATCTTGAGCTATAGGCTAAGCGCCTTTGCGCTCGCCTCAGTCTCCGCTCATAACACTAAAATCTGGTAGCATTACAAGAGACTGAAAACTCTGAGAGAAATACATTAGTGCTAAATGTAAGGTCCATGAGGTATAAACATCGATGAAACATCGATACATATTGAACTGGAAGTCCAAATGACAGCATCATAAATATAGCTGGTATCAAATAACTGCCCGAAGACTGAATGCATGTAAGTTTGTTCCAAGCTAAGAAGAAGTCCGTTTCATATCTCTTGGGCCCATTGTATAGGAGGTACTTGCTGAATAACTAGGTGGGGAAGCGTCCATTTCCGAATAGAGCGTCATCCCATAGTCTGACATTGGCACGGATGAATATCCAGCTGTCGAACTAGTCGATAAAGCCATAGACCCGCGTAAAAATTGGGCAGTCGGGTCAACAGTTCCGCCCGAGTCAACCTCGAAAACAGGCCGTGGTCCCTTCCGCTTCTCCTGCCTCCGACTCCACCAAAACCACAAACCGAACGCGAGGAGGAATAGCACCGCATTACCACCGACAATAGCGCCGACGAGAGCACCAACGGATACACCACTGCCGTTGGAACTGTTGGTGGGGCTCGTTGACGTTGGATTCGCTGACGTCTGCGTGGCTGTAGCACTGTCGACTTCAAGTTCGAAGCGGTCGAGGGAGATACGGGATCCTGCACCGGAGATGGATGGGTCGGGGATGTTCCACAATGTGATGGTATGGATTCCAGCTGTGTCAAAGCGTTCGGAGTACAATAAGATCTGTCCGGGCGGGGATGAAACGAAGTAAATGCACGAACAGGTGAGACTTACAGGTTGTGGGTTGACTGGATCAACGTTCCCAGTGGAATCACCTGTGTTAATCTCAGTTCCGTTTGTGTTTGGATTACAATCTGCGCATATTTTATTTATGCCAGGATTTTTATCCTGTCGAAGGAGACCATAATAGTGAAAAGCAATAGCAGGGACCGGGAATTGCTGGAAGAAAATGAATAAAAGCACGTTTTGCGAGAAATAGTGAGCTTACGAAGGTGACAATAGCATCGGCAGCATTAGAAAAGTGATATTTTCCACCAGCTACAGCTGTCGACACATTCCAGTACTCCACGTGCCAGTATGCCCCCCCATATCGGAACGAAGCATCAGAATCGTCATACGTCTGATTGCGATAGACAACCATGGGATGCTAATTTTCAGAGGTCGCAAGGCAAAGGTTGGGAAGATGGTGGAGGAGATGGGGATAGTAGGCAGGATAGCAGAGGAAAGGTAGGAAGGCTTTGGAGTGCGCTCAGGGAGCCCCTGACATAACGGAATACCCCTTGCTGCAAAGTGGCTGTGTGTCCAGATCTGGAATACCTTGGCGTTCAGAACTCGTTCCTTTTCTCTATAAAGTGAGGCAAGGGCCATGCAAGCGCTCATGACTAAATCTGCCCATCAACCATCAGTTTCAACAGGCCTAAGCTGCCATCAAATCTGATATTCTTATGAGTCAGGTCGTGGAGTCCTTGTGAAGAAACTGAGTGCGCTTTTGGTACTCAAGTACTCACTGATCATATTGCGAGCGATAAACCTGTACAATCCGTGTGAGCAGGAGCTATTCGTGCCCCCATGGTGTATTTCTGGTGTATTTCTATCGTGGTTCTCTGCATCATCGAGTACCGCTCGGATTCTTTGAGGATTTCGGGGTCACGTTTGAGGTATTTCGGGGGTGGGTAAGTCGGGAGATGCAATAGAGGACGGCTCGGGGAAGGGGATCATTGTTTTGTAAGCACCGTCGGAACGCCTGTGGATGCCTTCTTACTCCGGCCCTTCTCACCTATCCTCGTATCGCCTTCAATTGATTTGAGACCCTCACTGGTCCCAGTTACTGAGCTAGCGTGCACCAAGGTCCACCCTCAAAACTGCATCATTCGCATCCTGTGTGGCCACCAGTGAGACAGTCACTTCAGAGTCGGACGGTCCCCCGATTATCCTTGTTGCTGTGAGTAGCGCCAGGCCGTGAGTCACGAGGTGGTAAGTTGTACGTGTACATGGAATGCTCGAAGGGCCAGATTGGCAACCTGGATGACAATAACGTTGAGTAGAAATCGCGTCCTAGTAGGAATTGGGTAACTGGGCGTGGGATGATGGGCTCTTGCTGATTTAGTGAGATCATCTACACGCCGCGCTGTCAGCTACACCAATGATGTGGTGGTCGTGCTGGCTGGTTCTGTCAGGGTATTCATCAGAACCGCCTGTCTCTGGATAGATTGTGGGGTACAATCCTTTATTAATATTTATTGCTGGTACCAGTACTTGCGTCGCAAGCTACACAGTAGCCTCGACAGCTGCAAGCTGACTTACAGCTGTTGCTTGAATTATTGTGAAGGTTCACTTCCCCGAGTGTACCTACCCTCAGGTCCACTGAAACATCATGTGTCTCACTTATTTCCATTTGCAGCGCTACCATCTCAGTTTCCCTGACCCTGGGTTGTGCCTGCGCCCCTGGCCTTCCCCCATACATTCATGATATTCGTTAAACAGCGATGTGACAAACAAGGGAAGTGGAAGGCTCCTTGGAGGTGCATATTACGCGCGGTGCAATTGGAGTCAAGCTTTCCGTGGGGTGTGGATCTGTGGGTGGAGAAATTGTCTACATATCGAGTTCACCGTGGGCGGCTGTGCACAGCCTCTGACGGAAACCCTTCAGTCAATGATCCGATCGATCCGATCTCAGGTTTGTCAACGTAGATATTCAAATGTTCAACATTCGACCAGTACAATATGGCCTTTTCCTTCGGCCCACAACACAACCAAAGGTGTAAAACTACGAGCTAAGGTCATATCCTCTATTTTCAGTCTCTAGACATGACTGGGCACCTCATCAGAGTATATAAGGAATCTATAGGTCGTTGGCGGGACATCAGGCGGTCAGAGGAGATGGGGTCTATAAGGGCAAGGGAACGAGTTCACCCTGGCTATAATATGTCAGAAATCGGGAATTATGCACATTAGAGATGGATATGTCTATTCCTTGTGAGTTTCTGCATGTTTTGTCCAGTGATTCTTTTTGCACCTTGACTGATGCAGATGAATAAGGTACAGTATCGCACAGGATTCTGGCATACTTTACTTGCCCACCCTGACTCCGCCTCACTCGCCCAATACATTCCATTGGGTCTAGTCTGCATATTAAACGAGCCTGGCCACGAATTCCACCTGCTGTTGGCGTCCGCGTCGCCTATGACCTTTCTCCGCACATATAGTTCTATCGAACCCAGGATCAAGTTAGGAACACCCAAAACAAGGAAGAAGACATCATGCCACCCTCCCGAAGACTTGCTGTATTCCCACCAGAACTACTATGACAAAGCCCTTGGAGCTATGTCCGGAGTCTGGCAGTCACACACTCCTGGTAATCCTCACACCAATTTGAACTTAAAACACACGTACGGTTGACTTGCCTTCTAGCTGGAAGCTGGCACCAACGTCGATTGGTACTGCTTGCGCAAAATGACGAAAACATACACGCATAACTTCGATACAGCCGTTTTCAAGGGCAGCATTACTGTCAATACTGGGTGCGTCCGTTATTGGTGGTGATAGAGGAACTTATATTGACTATTCTTTTCCTCGTTCTCGCTTGTAGGCTGTACATCAACGGGAAGTGGGTGGACCCAGTTGAAAGTGGGACGATCGAGTGTGTCGCATCTCCCAGCTTGAATACCAAGACTTGTGCCCGGGTGCTGACTAGTCTGATGCGGCGGTTGTAGTGTAATTAACCCAGGTGCGTCCCCTGCCCGTTCCCCACCAGCTCCAATCCGATAACCAACACGAACGTATCAGCGACCGCTAAAGTGATAACATCAGTCTCGGCTGGAACCGCAAAGGACATCGACTTGGCGGTCTCAGCTGCGAAGGCTGCGTTCAAATCTACGTGGGGATTGCACACGCCCGGGTCGGAGAGGGGGAAGTTGATGCTTAAGCTCGTAGAGTTGGTGGAGAAGCACCGGGATGAGTTGGCCGCTTTGGAGGCTTTGAATGTCGGTGCGTACGCCACTCTCCTTGATCTTGACTTTTGTTGTTTTTATTATTATTATTGGCTGCGAGCTGACAGTGGCGTGTGACGTGCATAGGGAAGACGTATGCTTCGGCGAAGATTGATTTGGAGGGTGCAATTAATGCGTTCAGATATTATGCCGGGTGGGCAGATAAGGTGCATGGGAAGACCATCGAAACAACGGAGAATAAGATGGCATATACGAGGCATGAGCCCTATGGCGTTGTCGTATGTTTCCTCCCCCGTTTTCCGTTACTTATAAACTTTGAATTTTGGTTGTAGGGTTGCATCATTCCGTGGAATAGCCCTTTGGTGCGGATCATTCATCTGGACTGCGTATGGATTCGAACGTTGATGAAGGCGATAGCTTATGGCAGCGTGGAAGTTGGGCCCGGCACTTGTTACGGGGAATACAGTTGTCCTCAAACCATCCGAAATGACGCCCCTTACGGCACTCAGGCTCGCGGAAATGATACACCAGGTTGGATTCCCGCCTGGTGTAGTCAACATCGTTAACGGATATGGTATGTCTCCTCTTTCCCTCACAATATGAACCAGTACAAGTACCATGTCGAGATTAATGTGCGTTGGTTTCCCCGGGATAGGAAACATCGCGGGCACAGCGATAGCCTCGCACCCTAAGATCGAAAAAATCGTGTTTACGGGGAGCACCCTGACGGGAAGAAAGATCCTTAAAGCATCCTCCGAGACGAACTTGAAAGTCGTTACCCTCGAGCTAGGAGGAAAGAGCCCCACGATCTTGTTTGATGATGCAAATTTGGATCAGGCATTGAAGTGGGCTGCTGTTGGAATTTTGTGCGTCTTCAGCCCCGTTCGTAGCATTGCCGTTAACACGGTGTGCTAATTGAGGAGGTTTATAGCTCGAACATGGGTCAATCGTGCATAGCAGCCTCCAGAATCTTCGTTCAAACAGGGATTTACGACGAATTCCTGGCGCAATTTACACAACTCGCACAACAACTAACAGCCAACACCGGTTCCCCATTTGATCCAAAGACCAAACATGGCCCGCAAATCTCCCAGACCCAATTTGATCGCGTCATGGGGTTCATCAACTCGGGAAAGCGGGAGGGTGCAAAGGTCGTCACGGGTGGAGAGAAGTTTGCTAGTGAGGGATACTTTGTCAAGCCAACGGTGTTTACAGATGTGAACCCGAAGATGTCGATTATGCAGGATGAGATTTTCGGACCGGTTTGTTCGGTCGTTAAGTTCACTACTGAGGAAGGTGAGTTTCTTATGGGAATTTTGGTGCTTGGAATTTTCGTTCAGTGCTGACTGGTACATATTATAGAGGTCTTGGAGGTTGCAAATGATGTGGCGTATGGACTTGCAGCGAATGTATTCACGGAAAATGCGAGTCGGGCGATTCGAGTTGCACATGCTTTGGAGGCTGGGAGCATTTGGGTACGTCGCTGGTCTTCTGATTTTTCCATCCCTGTGTCATAAGGTTAATTTGGTGTTGGTTGTAGGTCAATTGTGCCCGGATGTTGGACGTAAATGTTCCATTTGGTGGGTACAAACAATCGGGCATTGGGAGGGAGTTGGGTCAATACGCTCTCGACACGTAAGTTAGAATGGATGAATCTACTGGGAATTGGTACTCATGTGCCGCAGGTACACACAAGTCAAGGGCGTGCATATTAACATTGGTCAGAAGCTCTGAGGATAGTGTTATTGTATGAATGGCCTCCCACCCTTATGTGCTCGGTACACGATCGCAATCTATGATATCCCTTCTCAAGAGTCTCACTTAAAGGACGCTTTATGAGTTGGATAAATTGAGGAGGTTGGTACCCAAGGGTGAGTCGCAGAGAATACATCGACGCCATAGTATCCTCCTCGCGCAGAATCGGTCCAGGCGTATTGTCCTGTCATCGGACATAATCTGGTGGCTGACCCTCCCGATCAATTTCCCTAGTGGTGCCAGCTCACGCCTGGGCAACCACTTCGGTGGCCGCAAGCCTGTCTAACATCGTCATCAGAAGTTCATTTTCTAGCTATTGTCTATATCGTGTCAGCGACCTGCTCTGTGTAGGGAGGATATGGACGAATCCTCTTTCTTGATGATCCCCGATAATAGGATCGCCGTTCGCGTCGGTAAATACTGGAAGCTAGATTATCAATTCACTACACTATCTTATCCTCTGACGGGGAATACTTCCTTATCTCTAAATATACATAGTATGGTATACAATGAATGAGCAGATAAATCCAAGTTAAATCCAAAATGCAATAACTCGACATATCACAAAGTTCCAGGTTCGCCAGTTGCAGTATTTCCTGTACGACTTGCACGAGCTCGCCCAGACATATAATCCGGCTGTAAGACATAACCTGGTGGCTGATTTTCCCGGTCCACCTCCCTTAGGCTGGCGGTACCGACTAACGGCGATGAGGCCAACGGAGCTACAACTGCTTCAATAGCTGCGAGCCTCTGCAAAACCGTCACGATAAGCTCGTTTTCTAGCTGTTGAGGTCCATCCCGAGTCGGCAGCGATGTTGACGTGTCCTCTGCCACGAGTCCACTGGAATCATTAGAGTGGGGGCTTGGACGTAGACGTGTGGGGATAGTAGAGTCATTTTCGTGTTCTTGTGAACATAAAACTGGCACCACCCCTTGGCTCGGACCTGAGGTGAACATGCCGGAGCCTCTGCTACCACGTTTCTCCCGGGGCCACTGGGGGATGGCACCGATCGTACCACCATTTCCTTCCACCGCCAGGGTCCCCCCAGCAGGAACGTCTCCTACAGAGAAAGGACATAGCTTCCTTCGTCGAGGTCTGATAACCTTGCGCCAAACGACCGCAAGGCTTATAGCCAGCACTACAATGACTGAAATTAGGACAGGGAGGATGAGTTCGAGATTCGCATGACTATGCGACGTGGATGAGAGGCTTGGATCTGTCGTTGTGGTGATGTAGAGACGCCCGGTCGGCTACCTATGAAAACTAGGCGCCAACCGGCGTTCTCTAGTAGTCTGACAAACCAGGCATCGACCCTCATTCGCCCATCCGTTTCCCTCCGCACGACGAGTCGTATAAAATACGTTCTCATTGTAATATAATACCTACCTACCGACCTACCTACCGACCTACCTACCGACCTACCTACCGACCTACCTACCTACCTACGTGTCGACCTAATTTATGTTGGAGTTTCCTATCTGATTCGTGTGTCTCGTTCTTTCCCTCTCTTTCTCTCTCTGGTCTCGCGTCCGTCTTTGAAGCCCCAACGACTGTCGGACGCAGTCGTGCTCGCACCTATCGTCTGATTGTTTTATTTCGTTGCTAGCCAAATACCGGCTTTACAGTGACCTGGTTGAAGGTGCTACTAATATCAGAGCCCGGTATTCCAGCCATTCTAGTGGGGCTGGGGCTCCCTAAAGTGAGAAATTCAAGAGTTGACTTATGTCCCCCACTGGAGCTAGTAGTTGTGCTGGTGGGGCTAGAAAGTGTGAGCGCGGGCTTGGGGAAGGAGTTGAACGTGGTAAACTTGAACGTGGTTGGTTTGGAACGGATGGAGGATGTAAGACTCGGCTCGAGCTCCCGCTGGGGGAAGGAGTCCACGGAACTAGGAGCAATTTATGATCAAATTTTACGCGTGTTTAACATGATATGTGCATACCTTTGCAAACTTGGACCAGCCATTGGCAAGGTGGTTGTACAATGAGAGTGCTCCTGGGATGTCTGGGGACCGGGCCACGCAGACTGGAGAATAAATGAGATAAAGGGTGGAGAGGGAACCAAGCCTCCCAACTTATATGCTACCAGGCATCATACCACCAATCGCCAGAACCGTTGATGTTTTCTTTTATTAATGTTAGTTGCTATAGAAAATGATAAGTAGAATAACACAAGGGTAAGGGGTGTACGACTGATAATTTTCAAGGAGAAGGACTCGCTGTCCTTGGAAGTTGTAGTGTGACGAACTGGACCCTGTCCCGATAGGTTTGTTGGGTGGTCCAAGGATTCTTT
>MU151093.1:43150-86818 GCA_015584085.1 Macrolepiota fuliginosa MF-IS2 | reverse complement strand
AAAGCGGTGATAAGGCAACCAACCATGAAAACACGCGAGCGCGAAGATGGCGGCAAGGGAGGGGGGCACGTAGGGTATAGGATCAGCTTTAGAATTCTGTTGGGGTTTATGAATTTCTGTGAGAACAATGACCTTCAGCTCTGAACAAGCCCGGCGCATGCTTCCATTTTTCTCATTACCGCCGCGCCTTTGTATCTGGACCAATGGCAGGGGCGATCGTCCACGGGGGGAAAAGAGCAAAGCTTTTAAAATCAAGATTGGTTTAAGCTAAGCTCGA
This sequence comes from Macrolepiota fuliginosa MF-IS2, assembly GCA_015584085.1. NCBI lineage: Eukaryota > Fungi > Basidiomycota > Agaricomycetes > Agaricales > Agaricaceae > Macrolepiota > Macrolepiota fuliginosa. Next base: position 86,541 of record MU151093.1, on the reverse strand, counting down.
GGTGATCAGTGGTAAAGTGATGCATGCGGAAGATCCAGGGAATCGGATTGGCTCGTCGACAGCAAATGAGACCCAACGAAGATGTAAATCACTTGTTATCAGTCACTAGTCATCAATCATTAATCATTACTGAGTGGCATTATGGGATGTTCAGAGATAATGATTTACGGATCAAAAGGATTTGCGGGTGATGAAAAAACAGCAATATGTGGAACGCGTGGTCCTGGTAGTGAATCTTTGCAATGATACCGGTATGATATCCCCCAGTAGGTAACTCGACATGTCACGAAGTTCTAGTTGGGTACTCGTAATATGTATACTAGTCCATCCCAACGAATCATCTGCCCGCGAGGCGTAATCCGGTGGCACATCCTCTCCTAACGAGTATCATTCAGTTCAGTGATGGCTCGCGTTTGACCCAGCGGAGCTACGGCGGCCCCAGCGGGCTACGAACCTCTGCAACATTGCCGTGAGGAGATCACTCTCCAGCGTTGACGTTCGACCCTCCGCCACAAACACGCCACAGTCATTATGCTAATGATCCGAGTGAGCCACGGTGCCCTGATTGGGAAGAGTAGATTCAGGCTCAGAGTCTATCCGAACCACTCTTCGCTATGGGGCACCAACCGCGTCATTTCTCGTGCTAGCGAGCTTGGAGGCTCGAGGCTGGACTTGGATAATCGTAGCAGCCCCCATCCGGGCTTGCTCGGCGGCATCGATGGCTCTTGTAGGAAGTGGACGCACTTTTCGCCTCTCACCCCTCTGTTTGGTTTAATTATCTTGTGTCGAACAACCCCAAATAGTACAGTGAGGGCCATGATAGACACCAAAATCGAGATTGGAAGGATGAGTCTGAGATTTGCATGGTGGTGGTATATTAATGTGGTGGTAGATTTGGGAGAGTTGGTAGGTGGTGGCGCAATGAACTGTCTGAAATTTGTTGGTGGACCTGTACTGAGGCTGGTGCTTCCAAGTGAATTCGTTGTGGCGGTGGTTCGCGTGCCGGGGGTGACACTGGTGTTAGTGATGCTAGCGGTGGTAGTGCTAGAAGCCGTGTCAATTTATCCAGTTGTAAGTTTGGGAAGACTGAAGCGCACGGGGGGCGGAGGCGGGTCTGTGTCTGGTGTAGTGGTCACTATGACCGGGGGTATTCTTGTAGCTGTAGTGGGGGTTGTACTGGGGATGCTCGTTATTGGTGATGAAGGAGCCTGGGGTTGAGTCTCTGTTTGACTTGTGCTTGTGCTACCTAAACTAGATGGAGAGGGGGGTGAACGAGGCTCCATTGTCAGTTTTTGTGGGTAGCAGCGATCTAATAGTTGTGTAGTAGGTTGATGAACAATTGTTGCTCATCTGAGAGTATAGGAAGCACATACATAGTGGAGATAAGTTGACGCTCCTCCATTGTGGGGATGAGTCTTGGAATAGGGTCACATAGGGTCAAAAGTAGGTGACATTCAACCAGGAACCTCAGGCTTATATTGTAGAGACACCCAGTCGGTTACTTATGAAAACTAGGCGCCAACCGGCGTCTAGTAGTCTGACAAAGACACCTCACGGCCGTTTGAGGCCCTCATAATATTTCTTCGGACGCGTTTTCCTCCGCCCCGATAAATCATAAAATACGGATTGATTGGAATAGTTTAGTTTTTTTTTCAGTTAATTTATCCCCACTCTTTCTATCTAAACGATTCCGTTGTCTCGTTCCTCTCAATCTTTCTTTCTCCTCTCTCCTTTTTTTTGTTGATCTTTCGCTTGTAGGTGAAGTCCAACGACCGTCGGACGCGGTAGTGCTCGCATCCCCCCCTGTCTGATTGTTTTATTTCGTTGCTAGCCGGTACAAGGCTCTACAATATGCGTACCACCATACTTTGCGCTATGAGTGAATCGGAACTATCTTCTTTTTGATGGTAGTTGCCATATAAAATGATGCTGAGCACTGGATCGAGGAACCAACAAAATCAAAAACCTTCCTGGAATAACCGACAAGTGCGCGCGAAGTTGATAGTGTACTGGTACTAGTGGAGTTGTGACTGACTGAAACCTGATCACACGTAAGTGCAGCAGGACAGATTCCACCTCAAAACTTACTTTAAAAGATCTTCCTTGAAAATCAAAACGTAGACTGGTGATTTCCGTGTTGGATGATAGCAATCATGGCCTAGTCAGTTCGACGTGGGGATTTTATGTATTTATACCACACATGAAAAGATTTCATTTGCTCTGTGAGAGCCAGTACCACGAAAACAGGTATTTGGCGAGCGCTCTACGCCATATGATAAGGGTAAACAGAGATGCCCAAAGAAACATAATTAGATTAGGGTATCGCGGGTCAATATAATCAATTTTTTTTGTGCAAAAAAGAATGCAACAGTCATCCCGTCGGACAACTACATCTCATGAATTCCCGTGTTCCACAGTTGTACCACCGTTCGTAGAGTGCACATTGGCCTGACCTGACAGTTCGCCCACTCGCGAGACGTAATCAGGTGGCCGATCCTCCCACTGAGAGTCATCCATCGTAGTAGCGGTCCGCGCCTGCCCAATCGGGCCAACAGCTGCTTCAACGACTGCGAGTCGATGTACTATCGTCATAAGTAGCTCTCCCCCCAGTTGTTCCCCATGGTCATTTGGACCTGGTACTGACGCCCGGCTCTCTGTCACGGACTCTACACTAGGATTATTCGAACGATGTCCCGAACCTGTTGCGGGAGCAGATGGATCCTCCAAGTTTATCTGGATGGCCCCGTTCTTTGTGGCGCCCGCCATATCTCCCCTAACCCTAGCAAATTTCTCTCGTGGCTGGGGTTGGGATGCCATAGTATCTTCTAACCGGGCTCGTTCTACGGTCCCCGCGTCAAATGGATAAACTGTTGGCTGGTTCCTACTCCGTCGCCGGGGCCTAACCACTTTGCACCAAAGAATTGCGAGGACTAGGATCAGAACAACCAGTGCCGAAATCGTAAGAGGGAGGATGAGTTTGAGATTTGTACTATGAGGCGCTGATACAGATGGATTTGCGAGATCAGCGCTCTCGAGCGGGTCCGGCGTGTTGGTAGTCTGGGTAATAGAGGTCGTAGCGGTAGCGGAATTGGGCAAGAGCTGGTCCGAACTTGGTGTACCAGTGGGGGAGCTACTAGACGGCTTGGGTATGGGACCCTGGCTTGAGCTTGTGCCACCGAGACTCGTTGGACGTAAAGGTCCCCAACCAGAATTTGTGAACCCGGGAAAACTATGCAGCCCGCCCCATGGTGGTCTAAGAATCCATAAGGTTATGAGTAATCGATTACTCAAGATTTTAGGTGTAGGAAATGCATACGTGAAGGATTGGCGTTTCTCCATATAGTATTTGGCAAGAGAATTTGCCTATAAAATGAGACTACGTAGAGTAGGATGTAAGTGGACCAAGATCGCTCGGAATGGGAACCCCAGGTTTATATGCGGCGAGATTTACATATAACTTTGCCAGAACTGTCGGGCTCCCTGTCTTGATGATAGTTGCCATACGAAATAAGGCGAAACACCGGGAGAAATGAGCACCCTCTGAAACATCGAAGCAAGCAGCGGAGTTAAGGGCCTAAAATTTGACTGCAAAACTTCACGTTGGTCGAATCATCTTTAAGGACAGCACTGGCATGATGATCATGATATATGCAAAGCTTCTGTCACGTAAGCCGGGGTGGGAAAGGTTTTAGAAAGAGCGCAGTGGTCGTTAACGCGATGATGCATTGATTGACGCTCCGTAAACAGTCTAGACACCTATCAGTTTCCACTCCCACACCTGTTTTCTTACGTTCTTACTTTACCTCTTTCTTTTCTCAGCTTTTTTTCTTCGTATACAGTCGACATCCCTTGGTCTAGTGAAAAAGCGGTCGAAAGAAAAGCTCCAACGTGTGCTACGAAAAGAGGTACTCGGCAAATCCACCATGTGGAGAGGATGATTTTACGAACTATAGATATGCGCGCTATCCAATGCCGCGAATACAAAAAGCCCCAAGGGGACAGGAAAAGGTATGTTAGAGTAGATTCGAGGGACTTTGGCTCATTACCAAACCTCGCACCTGTTTTCACTTCCCATCCCCGTCGCACCTCAGGCCTAAGGTCTTGGACCAGCGTACGTTTACCAGCGCCTAATCCAGTAACAAACTCAACCATCAGGGGAAATAATCGGGTTGAAATTCCGGAGAAGGGTACAGGAGATTAGGCTGTACCCGTGCAGAGGGGCACGCAGGCATAGGCGTAGAGTATGATGTGTATATCATTGAATTGAGCCATAGTTTAGCTCACCTAGGGAACATCCCAGGGATCCTCGAAGTCGGAGACCGAGGCCATCAGCACGATGAAAATCCAGGTCGGGCTTTGGGCTGTGTGCGATCGGTTGGGAGCGCGTCCGCTCTTAGGGTATGGCTCTGGATCAGTGGCGGGTGCGCCCTCGCGGTTTTGGGGTGCGATAGAACGGTCGAGCGTAGCCATTTTCGCGCCGAAGGGTGCGGGTGCAAAACACGAGTTGAAGTGGGTGCATATGTGGGCGAACGAGTATTCATCGTTCAGGCTGGGATGTGGGTAGGTTAAGAACCAACATCCATCTAGTTACTCCCGCTCGCTCGAGACCTCAACTGCATTGTTTATATCTCGCATAGACATACTCACCTCACCGCCGTTGTTATTGTGAGTAGTACCTGACCGTGAATATGTGAGTCATGATAGAGGTGAGCAGGGATGTACAAGAGGTCCGGTTCGACTTGCTGATGCACTGATAAGCGAATGGGGCCTGAAGAAGAGAGAGAAGTCACTTCCGGGCGTGGGACGATGGGCTTTGATGCAAATCATGTTAGTGACGTCATCTACACAACAAGAACTCTTCGACTGTCAGCTATGTGTTGAGTACCCATTGCCTCAATCATCCCCTGAGAACATTGTAAAGCAGTCGCCTAGCTACACGGTGTGCGAGCGCAATTGCGTCCGTCAATCCCTTTGGTCTCTTGCCCCAAATACACCAAATTAATGGCGGAGACGACTACATAGTCACGGTAGAAGCTAAAGAATGTAAACACAACGAGCACGAAAAAACATGCCTATTTCCCCTGTTTCCCATGCAGCCGAGTAGGTACCCCTACAACACTATAGTTGGTATGCGTGTCCACCAATCATCAACCGAAAGTAGCTGCAAGCTATGGAGCGACAAAGGGTGAGTGAATAAAAGGCCCATGTCGCAACAATCATTCTCGAAAGCTTGGCATCTCACTATCTACCAGCTGTACTGTTGATACTCGGAGGATGTGTAACAATCCGTTCCGACAAACTATCTGCCCGTGAGACGTAATCCGGCGGCTGATCCTCCCACTGGGACTCTTCCATCGTGACGGCGGCTCGCGTCTGGCCGACAGGACCCACAGCGGCTTCAAGAGTTGCGAGTCGATGTAGCATCGTGACAAGGAGCTCGTTCTCCGGCTGTTGCCCACGGCTGTTTGGAAGTGGCATTGACATCCCTTCCCCTGCTACGAACATACTGAAATCGTTCACCCGAAGATCCGAGCCCGTGGGGAGAGCCGATTCCTCTAGGTCTATCCGGGTTGTTCTTTGGTTTGGGTAGCCAACCATATCGCCTTTAGCAAATTTCTCTCGAGGCTGAGGTTGCACGTTCATTGCGCCCTCCGCCCGAGCTGCGGGAAATGGATGCAATTTCCGGCTCATACGGTTCCTCTGTCGAGGTTTGATTACCTTGCACCAAACGGTCGCAGTTATTAGAACCAGAACCACAAATATTGCCGAAATCGAGATAGGGAGAATGAGTTTGGAGTTTTTACTAGCATGGTGTATCGATGTAATGATGGGCCCGGGAGAGATGGTGGGTGATGGATCACTGGATGTGGAGGAAGTACTTGGGGGGTTGGCCACGATGGCAGTGTGAGTTGGGACGACGAGAGGGGGAGCGGTGGTGAAGCCCCCGCCTGCCGGGGCGCCCGTGTCGAAAACGAGACCTGACGTAGTCGCGGGCGTCTTTGAGTTGACGCTCGTGTCGAGAACGATACCCGGCGCAGTTGGCGCCCCTGAACTGACGTTGAAGGAGATACTTGTGGTGGAATTGGTATCTGCGTCTCCGTTCTGCCGTTGGATTATGGTATGGTATTCTGGGAGAATTGAGTTCGGAATTAAAGGAGAGGAGAAAGGAGCAGCTGAGCGCACAACGGGCCCGGAGTTTGGTGGTGGGATTGCGCTGAGGCCGGTGGTACCCCCAAGCGGACCCGTCGTAACGGTGGCCTGAGTGTCGGAGGCGGTATTATTATAATGAGTTTGTCCAGTCATTCTGGGAGGACAGACATTCATAGAGGCTGAGGGCGAGTCGCTGGAACTTGGAACGGCTATTGGGACTCTGGTGGGCAACGCATTGGTAACCGTTGTTGATCTTGGGGTGGGTCTGGGAGTTATCGCAATAGATTAATAAACAAACATTCCTATTCCGGGGGCATAGGAAAATCATACCCTAACTCGGGACTTGAATATTTCGGAATAGACATTGGTAGGATTATTTGTTAGTCTGAGCGCTCCTGGGGCGCCCAGGGAAAGAGACGATGCAGAGTAAAGTAGCGGCGAGAGAGCCAGCAATCCGGCATCAGTCGTTCAAGACCAAAGTCGTTTTCCTTTGCATTTTTATGATGGTTGTTACAGAAAATGATTTGTCCGAGAAATCCTACTATAACTGGGAGAGGGTAGTAAAGTAGCTCCCTTATCATCAAAACATGATACGTCGGCTCCTGTCATGGCATGTCACCTATGTAGGCTGGTAAAATTTAAAATAGTTGAATACATTCTACGTGACCGGACTCGGAGAGTAGATAGAGGGCCGGGGCGCGTAATGCACGATGTGGTAGCCAGTACCGGGCGCGAAGACAGCAAGCAATTAACATTCTAGTATTGGGATGATGGGATAAAATATGAATATACGCATATCACACTATTATGAGAAGTTTAAAGAAGTGCGAGGGATACCAATTTAGCTTCGAGGATGGTTATAAACAAAAGCTCTTTGATCCATCGACGAGAACCTTGGCGTCCGTTTCTAATGTCTCGTCTTTGCCATGGCAGTAAACGTCTATCTATCCGCGGCTGATCAATCACGGAACCAGTCGTTCTAGGAAATAGAATTCGAAATACCGGAGAAGGTGGTATGAGTTTAACCTGTACCTGTGAAGAAGATAGTGTCATGTGAAGCTGAGTGAGGTACCATTGAATCCGCTTCGGTTTCAAAGTTAGCCAGGAGAATATGCCAGAAAATCTCGAAGTCGTAGACAACGAGGGGCTGGGAAGAGGAGACGAAGGCGGTGTGATATGAGGTCCACTCTCTCCCCGTACCACTACCGTCTAGCCGCACGATAGCAGGGGGCGACGTCAGGAATACTAACCAGCTCTTTGTACAATTCTACTTCCTCGAGAAGTTCCCTAAACTAGGTTTAGGCTGAATACGCTATGTGGATAATACAGCTGTACGATACGATACACATATTACAAGGAAATAATAAACAAGCATGACGGGAAAAGGGATATCGGATTAGCTCTGGGGCCCCTAAGCCTCAGCAAGTAAGAAGCCCTTCAGCTCATTTATAAGAAGCTTTGCGCCCGTTTCCAGCCTCTCGGTCTTGCCGCCCCTCTGCACCTGGACCAACGTACACTTATTGGCGCCTGATCCAACGACAAAGCCAATCGTTCGGGGAGACAGAGAGACAGAAATGCTGGAAAATGGTATAGGTTTTATTTTCGCTTGTGTAGGGGGTGGTGTGCGAGGTGCGGATGAGGGATAGGGTGTGGGTACCGTCGAACCAAGTTTTTGCTTAGTCGACCTGGAGAATATGCCAAGAAATCTCGAGCTTGCAGACCGAGGCTTTGGTGATGGCCGCCGCACAGGTCCGGGAAGAGGAGACAAAGGCGGAGTGGTAGTCACACTCGGAGTTGATCGCTCAGCTGTATCACCACCATTTGACTGGCCAGTAGCAGCAACAACCCCAGGAGCACTTATTACTCCCTCCCGTAGTCCATACTTCATAACAAGGTCCTCTAACCGGGCTTTCGGTTGTGTATGATCAAATAGGTCCTTGAACATGTCTTCGCGCTCGAGGTACAGTTCCGACTCGTCGGCAAATGCGTCCTCATGTACTTTGAGAGCAATGAAGTGATCGAGGACGGATGTTTCGCGCTGAAGGGTATGGATGAGTGCAGGGCCTGAGGTGGGTGTGGGCGTATTAAAGCAAGCATCTGCTGCTACGGCTGGGAATGGATCTGAGGTATATGGTTGACGGATGAGGGACCTGTATGCGGGGAGGTAGACGAGACGGAGGACGTGCATGCATGCTACAGAGTGGTTAGCAGGGGTGGACCATAGTGGTGAGAATACGCACCGAGGTAAAATGAGCGGTTAACGAGGCGGAGGGAGCTCACAAGCCATAGCAAGGATTCGTACTGTTGCTCGATTTTGCCGTGGCCAATTGATTGGATCCTGGGAAACGTGGAATAGACAATGTTCAGAAGGACGCATGGCGGCAGCGTATCGAGAGTCGGCGGGGGCCGAGGGTCGACGTTAATGGTGGGAAGAGGGTCAGCGAGGACGGTGTACGGGGGAGGCAGTTGATCCATGACGACATCTGTCTTGGTAGTCATAGTGGTTGGTATGCCTCGCAACAGATCCCATTGACGCTCCAAGCCTAACAAGGCCCAAAGTGTCCAGATCATGATGCATTGATGCACGATTGTATACCATGTCCTAAAATGGAAAGTATATACCACATATGGTGCAGGGTTCACTATATGACAATAGGAGGACGTCGCTTGGGCGAGGTCTTGGCGTTACCCTCTGAGCCCCCTTTACCATGTTGCTGATTGGCATTGTTTAGAAAGGGAGATCCCAGACTCGCCGGTCCCCTTCAAACGTAGGGATTTCTTCCTCCCCCACTAAGTCCCTTAGCTAAGCTCATAATCATAGGGCGACGATAGCCGCCCAATTGAGAGTATAATGGAATAGAAACGACTAAGCGAGCGACGTCCAAAATGAGCGAATAGGTTTCAAGTACGACAGCTGTCCCCAAGTCAAAACCTCAACACCTCACGAATTGACATACTTTCCAGGCGTGCTATCGACACTCGGGGGGATCTACGTCGGTCCGTCCCAATGGTCTGTCCACCTGTGAGGCATAATCTGGCGGCCAGTCCCCACACTCAGGAGGGTCATTCGGCAAGGGGTTAACTCGCATTTGGCCTGCTTCAACGGCTGCCACAATTTGATGCACCACCGTCACGAAGAGCTCGTCCTCCAGTTGTCCACGGCCAGGTAATCCAGATGCAGAACCCACCCGAACAGACCCCCGCCCCAGAGCGCTACTCGCGTCTCCTCTCGTGAATTTCTCTTGAAGCTTTTGCGAACTCGTAGTAGTTTCCACCTAGTAAGCCCCCTCGATGGCGCCGATATCTCTTGTAGAAAATGGATACGCCTTCTGTTTCCCATTCATCCGTCTGGACTTGATTACCCTGCATCGAACAACTACAAAGACTGTGGCGAGGATCACAACCACCGTTACAATAGAGATGGGGAGAATGACCTGAAGATTTGTCCGCGATCTGCTGACCCTGGTACAATGGTGGGTACGGGAGATGTGGACACGGGAGAGGCGGACACGGAAGAGGTGGATACGAGAGGGGCGGATGTGAGAGGGGTGGACATGGGAAGAGCAGACACAGACATGGGAGAGGGGGAGATGGGGGAGGTGGACGTCAAGATGGGAAGGGCGGATATGGTGGCGGGCGTGAAAGAAGTGGCTAGAAATGGCACATCCAGTGCGGAATGTGGTGAGCTTATGAAGTTGGCGCTCTCTCGAAGCGGGCGCGCCATAGTGGTAGCCTTGGTATTGAGCATTGGACCATTGATGGGGGGACCATCCGCTTGTGCCACACTCTTGGAGGTGCTGCTAATGCCTGCTATAACACTTGCGAGTGTGGTTTCTGTCAAATCCGCTGAAGTAGTTGGGGGGGGAATGGGCGAGATGATCGACGTACTAAAATTGAGTTATCATATGGGTTTTTTCATGAGTTACTTTCCCCCAAAAGAGCGTGAAAATACATACAGCAAGGTAGTATGCCTCATGCGTGGCACATCCGACGGAGTGACAAGACTGAGACTCACAAAGTGTAAAGAATGACTCTGTATGGGCATTTTCAGGATCTGTTAGAGTGCCCAGGTAGCGACCTTTATATCAGGCCAGCCAGCCCCCAGCCCCCACAATCGAACCAACTATGTTAGTCACTAGGGAAAGTGGTTGTAGTCTCGACCACGGTCGCCGTGAGGACGGACTTCGGATCCTGCCTCGGTCGACTCGTTATATATATCTAAGTCAGAGGCTTGCGCCACCTCTGGATTTGCATAATAACTAGTTATTATAGAAAAGATGATTTACATACTTGGTATGTAAAACACAAATATTTCCCAGGTAGTATGTAAATCATCTTTTCCATATGTTTTAAATGTATTTGACATATTAGTCGGTTATTATGCAAATCCAGAGGTGGTGATTGGTTTGCAAAATCTTTATGATGACTAACAATGGATTCTTCAACTTCCCAGGGGCTCAGAACAGGGTGATCATCACAATCATGATACTGTGGGTCCATACCACCGAGGCGGGTAAGCGAAGGATTTGTTAAACGGGGGCTAACAATCGGTCAACACAGGCGCGGGTCAGTCCCCTGCCCAGCGTGATGGAGTAGGAATGGCCGATCGTTCGTATGATTGGACAACGTATGTTTTCTTTTATTCCTTTTTACTTTTTCATATGCATTATGTAGCCGGTTTACCTGAGAATATACATGTAAAATTTCCTTTCAACTCACCTCAGTCGTCTACTACATGTAAACTACTGAGGTGAGCTTCTCTCACTGCTCCTTTCCTATTTATAAACTTACTTACCGCGACGTATGGTGTAAAGCCGGGAACCTGGCAACAACGAAATATGGGAATCAAAGGGGGGTGCGAGCACGACTGCGTCCGACGGTCGTTGGGCTTCAAAGACAAGCGAAAGGCGACGAGCAAGAGAAAGGCAGGGAGAGAGAGAGAGAGAGACGAAGAGAGAAAGGAGACGAAGAAACCGACGAGACAACGAAACATGAATACGTTTTAGATAGAAAAAGAGGGGGGGTCTGATGAACTAGGAAAACAAACTACTATAACGAAGAAGTCTTATTTCTGACAAACCCCAGCGTAACATTTGACGAGTCATAGACATAATAAAACATAAGTCGGGCTGTGCGTGACACAACGGCGATCACAGAGTGTTGGGAGAAACGGGTCTGGTGTATGGTTGACACGTGCGTGGCCGTCTGACTCGGTGGACGGTGTCGCCATCGTCCGACTGTACTAGAGATGCTGATCGGCGCCTAGTTTTCATGGATAGCTGAGCGGGCGCCTCACACCTCAATGGGTGAATGGATTAGCCGCCTACCAAATCATGAACTACTGAGACTCACTGCCCGATAAGATTGAAGGGGTAAATACTTCAGCGCAAATGGAGATAAACAAATGGAATATCTTGTTCCGTGTTTCCGGCGCTGGGCACTAAGCGAGCGGTTGAAAGACGTTCTATGTTAAGGCGAGTACCATAGGAACTACGTCATCGAAAAGTACCCAAGTCCAAAATAAATAACGGGAAGCGATACGTCAGATTAGTCTTGAGGCTCACATGCCTTAGAGCGAAAACCTCTTCGGTCCACCAACAAGATATCTGGTGCTCGTTTCCAATTTCTCGTCTTTGCTGTACCTCTCGACCTGGACCACCGTCTGCTTATTAGCGCCTGATCTAATCGTCCTAGAAGACAAAGAAATCGAGGGATAGATTCGGTTTGTATTCGTATGGGAGGTGAGATGTGAGATGTGTGTGTGGTGCAGGCAGTAATAGTGCAGTCGGCGATAAAAATGTTTGTTGTTGGGAAAGTAGATAAACCGTGGGGGTATATAGGGCACGGGGGAGGGATATCATAGGCATGAGTGCCACCGAACCAGGTCTTGCTTTAGCCGAATTGGAGAACATCCCGAAGAGCCTCAAAGTTATGGACCGGGGCTGTGTCAGAAAAAAACCCTAGGTCCAGGTGACAGTAGGGACAAAAGCAGCGTCCGAGTCAGCCGACTTGATGCCAACTGTTAGTTCCACTGATTTCAACATGACCAGGGATTCAAGAGTTACTAGTTATGTAGGGGCGTTATTCCCCTCGGCTAAACTCATAACCGTAAAAAGTCATACGCCCCTAAAGACAACGGCTTATTGAAAGCATTTACAAGCCATAGAATAACAACCACCAGATTAACGAATGAGCTTGCAAATGCGATGGCTATCGAAAACTTGGTGTCTCGCGAATTCATCATATCTTCAAAGCGTACTACCAACATTCAAAGGGCGCGTACTACTAGCTCTCAAATCTACCCTTGATACATAATCCGGCGGCAGATCCTCCTGCTGAGTATCATTCAACGCAGGAGCAGCTCGCACTTGGCCTGCTTCAACAGCCGCCGCCACGACTCGATGTACTATCGTCATAATAAAATCTTCACCCGGCTGCCGTTGTCCCTGGCTAGTTTGAGTCGGTATTGACATCCCTGACCCTGTCGCAGCAAGCATAGTGCTGGAATCGCTTGTCTGAGGGCCCGAGTATACTGGGAGAAAAAGTTCGGGCTCCGAGGGCGGTACCCGGATTCTCTGGCTCGGAGCGCTATCAGTACTGATTGTGTCGCTCCTACTATGCTTCTCTCGAGGGTGCGGTTGGCTTAGAGTAGCTTCTGCCCAGCTCATTTGATCGACGCCTCTTGTGGAAAATGGATACACCTGCTGCTTCCCAGGCACCCATCGCCGGGCCCTGATTGCCCTGCACCGAAAGAATACAAAGACTATCACGAGGATCACAAGGGCCGGTGTCACAATCGAGACGGGGAGGATAACTTGAAGATTTGTGCTGCTATGTGGTGACCCGGGTACGGCAGTGGGTACGAGAGAGGTGAAGGTGGGAGGAATGGAAATGGGGGAGGTAGATATGGGAGAGGTGGATATGCGAGGGGTGGACGTTATGATAGGCAAGGCAGACATGACACTGGACGTAAAAGAAGTGGTTGAAAAAAATAGTGCGTCTGATGTGAAATGTGGTGGTATCTTTGTGGAACTAGTGCTCTCTTGAAGTGGGTGTGTCGTAGTGGTGACCTTGGTATTAGGCATTGGACCATTGATAGGAGGACTATCTTCTCCCGTCGCACTCTGGGAGGTACTGCTAACGCCCACTACAACACTTGTGGATGTAGTCTCAATCGGATCCACTGAACTCGTTGAGGTTTGGGTCGAGGTGGTCGACTGACTGGATCTGGGAGTCGTCGTGTGAGTTTTACCAACTACCTTTCTCCTGAGGTAATGTAAAAATACACACGTTAGCTGTTGTGGTGATATAATGGGGTCGCTACTCGAGGGGAGCGGGGGTTCTGGCCTGAAGGGGACGAAAGCCATTTACAGGAATCTCCCTGGCTGTTGGATTACCTGGGTGGTAAGATTTGGGTGCAATACAAGAGGCGTGCTTCTAACCCTTATACGCAACCAGCCTTCGCATCAGAGCACAAGGCGGTTCAATCAAGATGCTCACTCTGTCTAGGATGGAGTAAATGTGGCTGAGCAGGTGGTAGTTGCCGCGACGAGAGCTTCTGATCCTGTCTCGCTCAACAGTTCGAAGGCCAGCGGATTCGTTTACAGAATCTCGGCGGTGATCAACAGAGGATCCTTCGGCGCTTAGAACGGGATGATCATCACAATCGTGATACTGTGATTTTGCATCACTGGAGGGGTGTGAAAGATTGGTGAATGTTTCGGCGTAAATGGATAGTCCTGTTCTACGTATGATGGCTAGTGCCAGGCGGGTGATCGAAGGGCGTTCTATGTGAAAGTTAAGATAAGATGAGTACAGACTATAAATACACACATTACGTCATCGTAAAATACTAGAGTCCAAAATAAACAAGTATATCAGGTTAGTTTCGAGGTTCACAGGCCTCAGCAAGCAAAAAGTCCTTCAGTTCATTAACAAGAGCCTTGGCACCCGTCTCCAAATTTTCGTCTTTGCCATACCTTTGCACCTGGACCAAGGTCCGCTTATTGGCGCCTGATCCAACTACAAAGCCAATCGTCCGAGGAGACAAAGAAATAGAAATTCTGGAGAATGGGATAGGCGTAATTTGTACTTGTGCAGGGGGTGGGGTGTGAGATGTGGGGGAGTGATATGGCGTAGGTATCATCGAACCAGGTCGTGGTTTAGTCGACCTGGAGAACATGCCAAGGAACCGAGATGCTGGTGACTGAGGCTGTGTTGGTGACACTGGTCCAGGAGATAAAGGGGATAAAGGTAGGGCAAGGGTCAGACTTGAAGTCGACTGCGCAGGCGAGACCTTGGTGCTATCATCTCCCCTCGTAGCATTGCCGCTCGGCTGTGCAGCAGCAGCAGCAGTAAGGCCGGGAATACTAATTACGCCTTCACGGAATCCGTACTTCCTGACGAGGTCCTCTAAGCGGGCTTTGGGCTGAGCATGATCGAATAGGTCCTTGAACAGGTCTTCGCGCTCGAGGTGTAGCTCGGAGTCATCGACCAATACGTCCTCGCGGACTTTGAGTGCTATGAAGCGGTCGAGGATGACTGTTTCTCGCTGGAGGGTGTGGATGGATGTAGAAGCAGAGGTGGGGGTATACGTAGGTGAGCGGGCATTGGCAGTTGTGGTTGGGAATGGGTCAGAGGAATATGGTTGGCGGATGAGGGACTGGTATGCGGGGAGGTATGTCGATCGGAGGACATGCATGCATGCTGCGCAGTTGTCAGCAGGGATTAGATTGCAGGATTGAGGAAACACACCGATGTAGAATGAACGGTTGACGAAGCGGAGGGAATGTACGAGCCATAGCAAGGTCTTGCGCTGTCTCTCTATTTTACCATGGTCGATTGAGGGTTTCTGTGGAAATGTGGAATATACAATCTCGAGAAGAATGTGTGGGGGCAGTGTGATAAGGGTGGGCCGGGGCTTGTCGCCTGAGGGTGGAGGAGTGGTAGCAACTGCAGCGTACGGAGGAGGGGGAGGCTGGTTGACGGGAAGCTTTGTGTCGATGATCATGGTGGTATGTATGTGGGAGTGACTGTAGGCGGGGGAGCGTGACGGGATAAGGACGCTTACATAATGATGTTTGTTGGGGGATGAGGAAGAGAGGGGGACAGGCAGCCGCCAGATGGGCCACGGAAAGCGGAAAGCGAATCCCCAGCGTACGTCCACTCTGACATTGCGTCTGCCCTAATAACCGTCTGCAGTCAAGGCACGGACCACCCGATCGTCCCGCGGCAGAGTAAGAACCTCCCTCTCCGTCCCCTGCCCCTCCTCACGTGCCATAGCTCCTCTCCCTCAGTGACCCAGCACAGACATCCCAGCTGCTCAATGACCAGCTGCGCCACCTGGGTCTCTATGCAGCCAACACCATTGGCGATGGAAACTGCCTCTTCCGCGCCCTTTCAGATCAGCTCCATGGCACTGACTCCAAACATGCCCAGCTCCGCCAGCACATCTGCGATTGGATCCAGAAACACAAGGCCCGTTACGAGCCTTTTGTTGAGGACGAGCGTGGCATCGACACCCATCTGCGTTGCATGAGGGAAAATGGTAATCTTCCGTCTCGGCCACAACTTCATTTTACTCAGTGCCGCTTTTTCTCTCTCTCCCTCTAGCTACCTATGGCGGGCACATGGAGCTCTCAGCATTCGCGCATATGGCGCGTAAGAACGTCAAGGTCGTCCAGCCCGGCCTTGTGTATGTAATCGAGTGGCAGGCGTTTGCCTCTTCGCCCACTTCCGATACAAAGCCCCCACCATTTCCAGATAAGGAAGAAGATGATGATCAACTTTACCATCAAGAAGACGACACTGAGGATGTTGATTCATCGACCATTTATGTCGCGTATGTACCCCCGCCTTTTCATTTTCACTTTGACCGCTCCTGTTAATCATTTCATTTCATTGTGCCTACTTAGGTACCACGACTGGGAACACTTTTCCTCAATAAGGAACCTCAAGGGTCCTCACGTCGGTTTACCTCGCGTCGAGGAACGCCCCGCCCCCGCGGCCGATGCGGGTCCCTCTCCCGTGGCAGAGGACTACAAACCCGCAAAGGAACGCAAGAAAGCAGAAAAGGAGCGCGAACGCGAGCGGAAAGAACGCAAACGTGAAACAGCTCGCGGAAAGGCCAAATACAACCCCCCGGCAAAGGGCAAGGGCAAACAAAAGGCCTCGCCCGCAGCGGAAAGTACAGATTCAGCGGAAGATGAAGATGAGATGGAAGACGTAGAAGAGGAAGACCCCGACCCTGAACCAGTCGAACCGGAGAAACTCAAAATCAAACTCAAACTTACACTCAATAGCAACCCATCCTCTGCCAACATCTCCGAATCGGAATCCACCACCCGCTCAAATTCGACGCCACAAAGGACGGGTTTAAAACTCCGATTACCGCCCTCCCGATCTCTCTCGGTCACACCGTCGAACATCTCCACTCCACCTACATCCCAAGCATCCACCACTTCCTCAACATCCGTTTCTTCAACTGCTACATTACCCAACACATCCGCACCTGCACCCACACTATCTCATGCATCCTCCTCCACCTCATCGACTACCGAAACAGCGATATTCACCCAGGCCCTCCCACACGCCCATCCACCAACACACACTTCCGCACCCCACCTCACATCCGACTCTCACTACACCTCTGATTCCACATCCGGTGCGTCATTAAGCGGCACCACATCGAACCGAACCAACCGCAGTCCGAAACGCACGTTTGACGAGAGTGAGATTGAGGACGTGAATTCGGGTAATGGGAGGGTCAAGGCCAGGTCGAGGCTTTCCGGGCCTGATCGAGGAGGTGTAGAAACGGATGCTAGTGTGGTTGGGGGAGGAGAGGCAGTGGTAGATCCTGAGAGAGAGAATTTGAGCGAGGAGCAAGAAGTCATGCAGACGCTGGCCGTCGCAAGTACGAATCGCAGTCCGAGCCCTAAACACGATGATGCAGTGGGTGAAGAAGATAGCCAAGATAAGGAGAGAGAAGAAGGATACGAATCCGATTCACTCTCCACGTCCTCTTCTAGTCTTACCAAAGACGAGGGAGTGGAACCAGAGGAATCCGGGACGCCCACAACGTCGTTATCCAACTCACCCGCCTCCTCCTCTCACCAGATCCCCACATCTAGTGGTGTGGACGCTCACACAATAGCACCTCACGAACCATCACATCAACAACACGACTCACCCACTACCCCAATAGCAGCTTCGACAAACCGCTCAAAACTCCCAACAAAGTCCCAACCCCCAAACTTACCCGGGAAAGCCGCGCTGGCGCGCAAACAGAAACGCGAAGTCGCGTTGGGCACCGCTGCCGCTACTGCCGTTGGCGCCGGTGTTGGGGAGGATCGACGGTTGACGAGGAGACAGCGCAAGACGCTGGGGCTACCTAAAGTCCGGAAGATGGCTGCGCCTTATGACCGCCGGTCTGCGAATTCGGGTGCGAAGGGCGGGGCCGGAAAGGAGGAGAGAGAAGAGGAGGGGGGTGAATGGAAGAGGAACGGGACTGGGAGGGTTGACGTGCGTGGGTTTCGTGAGTTGAGGATTTGAGGATGGGCGGGGTAGGGGGGGGGGCATGATATTTTTGGTGTGGACAGTGATGACGATGGGAAATGAGCATTGGGCAATGTAACGAGCAATTTGCAATGTGATGACAACGCATAAGTTTTTGGATTACTGCAATTTTTCATTTTTTTTTGATGAGTTTGATTGAACGTTGTACATCGTGTATAGTTTTTGTAGGATAATGACCATCTTACTTGTTAATTCTGTTGTCGCTCTCCTTGGAGTCACCGCCCGGCCTTGGACGATGTGAAACTATGTGGCATCTATATTATGGAGCTTTGTTACATAGTGAGTATTCTTACGACAAGTATATCAGCTTAGCGGAACAAGGGAACACGACGTAAGCCATGCTTCCTCGGTCATTGCGTTTGACCGATGGTTCTAGATCTGGCGAGATGCTTCCTTCGCACGTTGAGCGTTTGCTTCACGATGTCCTGGATCCTGATTGGATTTGGTTAACATTGATCATTTCTGTGGGCGGCGGTTTTGCCTTAAGGGGAAAGGAGATCACCATCTAGGGACCCGATGACGACATGCATCATTTATCGTTTCCACAAATTCGACTAACTTATGAGCTTTTTGAAATTGGCACAGCCATGTTGAACTGAGCTCCACATCCATCTTGAGCGCCTTGAGGCCTCGAGGCAGAAACGTGGTCCGTAGTCAAGTAGTGTCATTATGCGTCTCTGAGGCATCGCTGAAGGCAAACTTACATGGTAATACTACCTCGAGATAAGTGCTATGTACAAGGAGTGTGGGTATAAGCTAAGAGTACCAATGCGTATAAATAAACAGTCTATGAGGCGTCCAAGTGAGAAGGGAATAATGAATGTAGGTATTTGAAAAACAGTGTCCGATGGAAGAAATCAACGAAAACCTGAGGTCAAGTCCACGACAGACATATCCGCCCCCGAGTCGATCTCGAACTTCTCGTTCGGTTTGAGTCTCCTGACTTTATACAACGTCCTCGTCCTCTGCTTCTTCTTCTTCTTCCCCTGCTCGCCGCCCTCAACTACTGCCCCATCTCCAACCCAGGTATCACCAATGAAATTGAACTTCTGCCACCACTGGGCCGGAACCTGTGCTTTGCTACCCCGTTCCCCACTGACACCAGCACCCGCGTCCTGATTTACAAACACGACATCACCATGTACCGGTGAATATGCACCCCAATGCCATTTCTCCCAAAAAGCGGCTTTGCCTCTGGATGATCTCCGTCGGCGTAGGCCGTAGAGAATGATGAGTAGTAGCACGAGAAGCCCAAGGATCCCTCCGAGGACACCGAAGACGATTGCTTTGACGTTTGGTCTAGAGTCGGCGTCTGTACTATTGTCGTTGGCGGTGTTCACCCCGGGTATAACAGGCGTGTTGGTGGGTGTTGGGTAGGAACCTGAGGCGATTTTTGGTGTGGATGAGGAGGTTATTGATGGGTTTGAGGTGGCTGTCGAAGAAATAGATGTAGTGGATTGTGAATCTGTCGGAGTGAGACTGGAGGTGATCGATACTGGGATGCTGCTACCATCAGTTGGTTGGGTATTTGCAGTATCTGAGACTTGTCTTCGCGCCCGCGGTGATGAGGGAAATTTCTGTCGAAGGGCATGAGGGTATAGCGAGTCCTGGAGTGGCAAAGGAGACATGAGGATGTGATGATCACAATTGAAGTGAGTTTGAACGCGTCAGACGGTCGAAATTGAGGGGGCAGGCACTGCCTGGCAGTAAGTATAAGTATAGGAACAGAAGAAACAATGAAGGAAAACGAGGAAAGGAGCGTGCGGGCCGCTTATGTGTCGAGTCCCTGGTGACAAGGGAGCAAAACGGATTCAGGGACTCCAATTTCGCGAGGTTCCGATTTGTATACCACTAATGTATTATTTATCACCCCGTTTTGGGAGTGCTATAATCCTGGTCCGGAGAAGACGGTGCTTATTTGTCTGAGCGCTGATCACTGGTCATATGTCAAGATGGAAAAAAGGCGGGTTAACGCAAGTCATGCGACTCTGGCCGACATTAAACTGCTCAATTTTTCTTTGGTATTTTGGTCAAGCTTTGGGTGCGAAACCAATTGGTCCAGTTGCACAGCTTCGTGATGATCAGTGATGTTTCAAGGTTTTTTCGTCGTCAGGATCTTATTTCTATTTTCGGACTCTCGGAGCCGACCGAGATAGCCGTCCCGAGCGCTCGTTGATCAAAAACGGTTCAGCACATCCTCCTTCACCTAACCTCCACCGAGCTATAAAATATTAAAATATGGGTTCTTCACGTCTCGGGAGCGATAGAAGCCGACCACGACGAAAACCCCAGCGTACAAGGATTTCTATTGCACCAAGTCCATTTGACACATGGACAAAAGTGGGACAAGTGCTTGCTCCCAACACGAATCTAGAAGGAAGTCTGGCGTCTTCAGAATCGCAACCCTTCATGCAGGTTCGATAAACCAACTAATATAATGCTTGCGTGGCGGTTTTCTGTGGTGCCTTCATTTCCTTTTTACTTCATGACCACGACGGCGCGCCTCTCTCAAATAGCACCCTGCCTTGCTCTCCCTCCGCATTAGCTTCGTGTGTTGATGGAACAGCGTTTAACGTCCCTCCTCCGTCTACCACCCAACGCAGTCCTTCTCAAATCATCGCGGTACCTGCCCAGACGTGCCGTGTCAGAGGACACGAATACCCCTGTTTCTTCAACAGGCAGCTCAAACGAGGCGGCGGCTCACGGGCTTGGGACCCTCAACGTCGTACTTATTGTCTTGGCTAGCACTCTCATTATTATCCTCGTCATTTCCGGAATCTGGTTATGGAAGCGAAAAAAAGGACGTCGTACCCCGGCCAAGACTCGTGAAGAGCCCTTCAACATCGATGGCTCGTCTGTCGACCTTCCGACTGCTGCACACTCTAACCCACTGTATCAGGCTAGCCACATCACAGACACACAATTGGACCCGCTCTCTCCTCGCCCTTTCCACCAGTCCCAACAATCATCAACCTCATTGCTAACCCACTCCCTACTGCCATCAACACTGTCCATCGAGCTGGCCCCGCTCCGGTCGCCGCATCTTTGGCCTCAAGTTCTTGATATCAGGGCACCCCCTGCATCTGCCGCTGCCGATTCTGATTACGAGTATCTGACAGAAGATGGTAGCTACAACGGCCACCCAAACTCCACACCTCGTTCCACACCAAGACACTCCCTCATTCGCTATGGCTTACCTCATAACCAGTCACTGTCAACCCCAGCCCCTCCCCTCCCCTCCACCCCCCTTTCATGGTCTGCGGACCCCTATACCCCTCGACAAGAGGCCCACCACCCACATAGAGATTCCAGCCCATTCTCGTCCCTCAATACGAAACCGCCACAGGTTGACGGTGCCAGGGACACTCGCTCGTTTACAGTCACCAATCATTCATACCACGATTCCTTGACATCTTTCTCCGATGCGCCACGTTGGACTACGGATTCATTGGGGTTTTCACACGAAAAATCACCGCTTCGTGTGTCTACTGTAGTTAGGCCTTTGCCTCAAATACCCGTCCAACCCAAAGCTCCATCTTCATACCCGTCTGAAGCACCACCAGGCTATACTAAAGACCCCAGAACTTAGTGTTAAATAATGTATGTTTTCCTGCTTTATAGTAGTTCCATTCAAATTTCTGATAACCTGGCGTGTTCCGCCAGACCTTCTCTGTTGTCTATATAATTGTCCATACGTCCTTTTAATATGTCCAACTGCTTTGCAACTCTAGCGTGATAGTGAGAACGAGTGTTCTAGATTTGTTATTCATGGGATGGGACACAACCTGCGACCGGTCCCGCTCGGCCTGCTAGTTGTCACATTACTGAAGACCAGAATTAGTGCATATATAACTGTTGGGCTCAGCTTCACTCGTTTTGTTATCCCTTTATTACGTTGGTTTAAATAGTACGACAATTCGAGCAATGTAAATCCATTCATAATATACATATCACTGGCAGGTACCGTTCCCTCTACAGTTACGTCTCTTAACATCACCTAAAATTTACATTCAGTTTTACCGAGTCTCTAGATCTATATTCAAACGCTAGTCAGCTCATTGCTCAGGCTCTCGCTTGACATCCGGCTCTGGGGTAGGCTCTATTGTCCAGGACTCGGACTCAGATTCCTGTTTAGGCCCAGGGCTCTGCGTTCCAGAGGCAGGTGAAGGAGCGCTCTTGAGCAAGTCTGATTTCATACTTTCAGTTTTGGGCCCTCCTTTTTCCTTGGCAGTTTCTATCCTCGGCACCCGTGCCAAGTTCTCACCCATGTAATTCATCTTCATGAATGTCGATTGCATTCTTTGTGCCTCCTCCATATCCCGTTTCTCCTGCACCTTCTCTTGCTTCTCTTTCTTCTTTTCCTCTAGCTCTTTCTTCTCTTGTATCGTTTTGTCCGCCCATTCTTTGACCTCGTTCACGGCCTTCTCCGGTTTGAACTTGCAAGTCAGAAGGAATCCCTGAAGCTCGGCTGCTGTGAAGGTCATTTCGGGGACCCTTTCGGCAAATCCGTTCGCAAGCGAGTCAATTATGGAGGCTTTGTCCTCGTCTGATATGCCAGCCTTGGCGGATTCGGGTGTGCAGTGGGAAATGGGGAAGAAGCGCTTGTAGAGAGCAACCGCCTGTTGTCTGACTGCATGATGATATTCAATTTTCATGTCGATGCGACCCGGGCGGATAAGAGCGTTGTCAAGATCCTCAATGTGGTTCGTCTGTGTTCTTGTTTAGGAGCGGAAACCAAATGAACGGGAATAGACACACCGTAGCGAAGAACAGAATACCCTCTTGACTCGCGACGCCGTCAAGGATGTTGAGCAAACCAGATAGTGTTACGTTGGACTTTGAACGACGTGCGGGCCGAAATGCCATAGGAATTCCAGAGTTAGGATTGAAAGCAAAATCCGTTGACTCATCATCGCGCGAAAATGCACAATCAATATCTTCCAAAATAAAAATTGATCTTTTGGGAATCGATGCAAGCGCAGAGGCAAGGAGCGTGTCGTCAACCCTTAAGCGACGGTTTCAGAGAAATATCCGGGGGATGAGAAGAATCTATATACTCACCCGTTCGAAGCCAGTGACAGCGAATAAATCTCGACTCCGAGCTCTCCAGCCTGTTTTAATGGTTGAGTTACGGCTATTGATGGCGACCACATTGACAACTCACCAGAGCGTAGATCGTTGAAGCTATATTTAGACATAAACGTTCAATCGCCTGCACATCTAAGCAAACCCACTCACTCTTTCCCGAACCAGGAGGACCATAAAGAAGGTAACCGCGACGATAGGGAATTCCGGCTGCTTGGTACCAGGTCTCCATTCCCAGAAACTCACGGGCGTCGGCGACGATGGAATCAAGGATTCCAGCCTCAAGAATGACGGAATCGAGTGGGCGGCGAGCTTTGCGTTTGCGATCATTCCAGTGGAAAGGGTAAAAACGCCCAGGTTGCTAGATCGGTGTCAACGTACTTGGAGGCAAGCCATAGGGGGAACGCGTTGACATACATTACAACTATGAATTATGACATGGGGTTGACTCATTTCCATGTAAATCTTCCGAGCGTGCTCCACCAGAGCTGAGATAGCTGATATATCTCTTGTATAGACGCTGCGTTCGATTATGAGCTTTATCACTTTTCACGCAGGGTATATAGGGAGTAACTTACGTCAAGAAAATAGTCGATGAGGTAGCGCTCACGTTAGGCTGGGGATTACGTCTGCCCATGGAAGGCGTCCCTTGAGAAGTCCTAGTAATTTCGATCCACCACCCGTTCCATCTGAAGAGCTGGGGTTGCCGGTATGTTGGAACGTATTCTGCATTTTCGCTGTTATGCCCTTTGAATACCTCGGATGACTCGATCCCATCCATTAATTGTAGGGTCTTAGCGCTAATCTTGAAGTTCCACGAGCGCCGCCATACACGCTCCTTCGTCTGATCGCAGTAAGACAAAATTAGCTATCGATCGAATGATTTCCTAACGAGAGAATGGCTTAGCCTACCAGGAAAGCTAATATCCAATCATATGCAGGATCACCTTCCTGGAATTCTGCAGTCAACGAATACTCTATTGCGCCATCGCACCTTTATCAACGAGCCCAAAAGACATGATATGAAGAAGGCACCCACGAAACTTCCATCGCTCCGAGAACCAATTGTACGCATCCTTGCCCATCTCAAGCAACCACCCCATAATGAACATCGATAATGTGCCCGATATCCCAGACCTTTGACCGGGAAGCCATGAAGCAATCATGCCAATGCTTACAATCTGGCTGAGTAAGGAAGATTTCTCAGTAGGTTTCTCGGTTGAGTGGGGATGTGCCATGGGCCCTAAGTGATTGGGGGAGTCAACAGCTTGGGTGACGAAGGGAGAGAGTCGTGAAAGAGAGAAGTTGGCATACTTGGTACGGCTAGAACTCTGTTTATATGGCGCAGCGTCTCGAATGACTCCGGTATCAATGGAAGGTGCACGGGCGCTTGTAATATATTTTTGGGTTGTGTTCACCGTGACTCCATTGTTGCAGTGAGTGGATGGTGGGGTCCAATTGGTACTCGGATGTAAAATAATTTGTGATCCAAGACTCACTATTCCCGTAGGCTGGCCTGCCACTGAATGAGCCTTTTATTCCGTAAGCACTCAAGGTAATGCGCTGTGACCTGAACAGCGAGCGGCAGTGACAAGGCGGTGTTACCAACGCCGTGTGCGAACCCGAAAATGCCAGAATCTTTGAGGGTGCTTGGGGCTATGGGGTGGTACTTGAGGTCGCCAAAAGATAGAAGGTGTGGTCGCAGGCCTTCATAAACGCCCGTGATACACCAAGAACAACAAACCATATGACACTCTTTCTCGAGCGCCTTCCCCTCCCACGTCGAAGGCAAGCATTTACTACGTTAGGTTGTCACTATGTCTCGGCGCGCCTCAAGTTGACCTTTGCCCCCCCGCGGGAATGTGTATCCTCAACGGGACAGGAAAGCTTGTGTGACTAGCATCGACACTGCTGAGGCAGGCCGCAGGTGAGCATCTCCAATCTGAATATGTATAGGATGCTCACGGATAATGAGCGGGCACGCTCTCGCTGGTAACTAGTAGCCAGTAACAAATAAGCCTCGATTCCCAAAAATACTACAGTACCACTGTCCTGCCGATGCTTGAGTCACCGGCTCTAAGTTTGGAGGTCAGAATCAAATACGAAGACATGCTTATTTGAGATGGTCCACGCACAAAAGCCGTACAATTGCCTAATAGGCATCCCGATATGCATACTTTCAAAATGAGAAAATGTTCCTGCGTCAGACAATGTGATAACTTTCTACAAACTTAGTTCAGGTGGTGCGTATGCGGAAAATTTGAATGTCCTTACGAAGGGAGAAGAGAATGGTCGATGGGAACGAGGTGTGCCTCAAGCATTGGTCCTTGGTCTTTGCATCCAACCACTTATGAGCAATGCTATTCCAAGTATCCCTATCGTTCACATACCAGCAATAGAACAAGAAAGGTCAGAAATCATCTTACAACAAGGATCCTGAAGCCCCATTGGTTCATCGCCAAGCTCCCCAGCGCGTCTGCCGGCATCACCCTGGAAGAAACATGGCACTCGTGCTGGTAAGAGGATTTACAGAGATGAACGGGATCATAACCCGCTCCAGCTTTTTGGGGAAGATGAAGCTCGGTGAAGAAGAGACGAAAATCAAATGATGAATTCCTGTCATCGAGTTTCGTTTTGACAATGCTCACTTTATTACGTGACATGAATGACGCAACTTTAAGCCCTATTCACTTAATTTCAGTTTAATACCGTGACAATGATTTCAAATCCCATAAATTAAAATGTAGTTGGTTCGATATTATACAAGTACACATGAATTCGGGACCGTGTGTGGACCATCGTGTATGGATCATCGTGATAAACCGCCATCTTGCGGTGACAATATCAAGTGCTGGGCTCACCAGCTCCGGCTCGTTTGGCTCCGGCATCTTGAGCGTCCTCGGTAATTGTCCAAGAGTCAGAATCAGACTCCTGGGCAGAGTCAGGCGACTGTGTCCTGCGTGCCGACGAGGGGGTGTCGGGACTCGAGTTCCGGGCATTTTCGGCCTTGGGAACCACCTTCTCTTTGGGTGCCTCCGTACTGGATTCCTTCCGTTCCGCCTTCACACCCATCTTCAACAACGTCGACTGCAGTTTCTCAACCTCTTCCATATCCCGCTTTTCCTGTGCCTTCTCTTGCTTTGCTTTCTTCTTCTCTTCAAGTTCCTTCTTCTCTTTGATGGTATTTTCCGCCCATTTTTTTGCTTCTTTCACCGCCTTCTCCGGCTTGAATTTGCAAGTTAACAAGAAGCCCTGAAGTTCAGCCGTAGTGAAGGTCTTTTCGGGAATTTGTGCAGAGAACTCCGCAGACAAAGATTCGATAAGAGAGGTTTTGTCCTCTTCTGAGAAATCCTCCTTGGCGGATTCGGGGGTGCAATGAGAGACGGGGAAGAAGCGTTTGAAGAGAGAAGCGGCTTGTTGTTTGACGGCATGATGATACTGTATCTTCCTGTCGATGCGACCTGGACGAATAAGGGCGTTGTCTAGATCTTCGATGTGGTTCGTCTATAAACTCGTCAGCCGCGAGCTGGGGGTGTCAGGAAAGGACTCACCGTGGCGAAGAATAAAATGCCCTCCTGACTTGCAACGCCATCGAGGATATTCAGTAGACCAGACAAAGTAACGTTGCACCTTGGTGCACCACCCCACATGCCGAAGACAGGGTTGTTAAGATTTCCATTGTTGTTTGATTCATCATTACGCGAGAACGCGCAGTCAATATCCTCTAACAAGAAGATCGATCGTTTGGGTATGCAAGCAACGGCCTGGGCGAGGATCGAGTCGTCGATGCTACCCCAAATATGAGAAGTGCGTGTATGGACAACGGAAGGTACTTACCCGCTGGATGCTAATGACAGAGAATAGATCTCAAGACCGAGTTCTCCAGCCTATCCCCATCAGTCAGCCACTGACACCCATATACGAACGAGGCTAACATACCAAAGCATATATTGTCGAGGCTAAGGAAAGGCATCAGTGATTATTCACGACACTCATTCAGACACGCTCACTTTTTCCGGATCCGGGTGGACCATAGAGCAAATAACCACGACGATAGGGAATTCCAGCAGTCTGATACCAGTCCTCCATGCCTAGAAACTCACATGCATCTGCGAGTAGTGTGTCCAGAACCCCGGCCTCGAGGATGACTGAGTCAAGTGATCGACGGAGCTTGCGCTTGCAGTCACTCCAGTAGAAAGGATGATAACCTCGCTGAAGGCATGCGATTCAGCATGAATAAATGCACGAGGCAAATAGATCGACATACTGAAGATGTATGGATAATGACATGAGGTTGGCTCATTTCCATATATCGGGTTCGCGCGTATTCTACCAGAGATGAAACGGCTGAAACATCCCTTGTATAGACACTACCCTTCATGTTAGCCTTTTGGGGTCCTTTCAAGAAAATACTTCGTGACTCACGTCAAAAAGATAGTCGACGAGCTGACAGTTCGCTCTGTCTGGAAATCATACGAAGGTGCCCCAATACTTCGAGTAATTTCGACCCAGTACCCACTCCACCTGAAGAGTTGTGGTTTTTGATATGTGGGAACATATTCCGCGTTCTCGCTATTATGGCCCTTGGAGATTTCCGACGCCTCGACACCATTCTTCCTCTGTAGTGTCTTCGCACTGATCTTGAAATTCCACGATCGTTTCCACACTTGTTCCTTGGTCTAGGTGCCGCGGTACCGGATCATACATATCAGTGGCACAAATATTCTTTTGAGTCAGACGACCTCACCAAAAAGGCCAGTACCCAATCATATGCAGGATCACCCTCATGGAACTCCGCAGTCAAAGAGTACTCTAATATCGTGTGTGAATATCATGGTTAAAGTCGGTAGGCGTCAGAGGGTGGAAGAACACTCACGAAATTTCCAACGCTCTGAAAACCAGCTATATGCATCTCTCCCCATTTCGAGCAACCATCCCATCATAAACATGGTCAGCGTCCCCATAATCCCAGCTCTTTCTCTTGGGAGCCACGAAGTGATCATCCCAATGCTGAGGATTTGGCTCAACAGGGGTGAACGCCCATCATATCCGTCACTCGGGTAAGGGAGTTCCATGTTTTGTTAGAGAGTAGGGTCGGTGAAAGTAAGAGTAACAGGGAGAAGTCAGAGGCACGACCCCTGCTCTCAGAATCCTGGTTATATACCGCATCATCCACAGTCATCTGCGTGTGGCGCGGGGAACACAAACAGGGGAAATCGAATCGTTGAAGCACTGTCGCGATCAATGTGCTTCATCAGATGCGGAGGGTATAGTGCGCGCATATCATTTGTTATGGATAAACTGCCATATCTGTTCTTTTATGGCACGGTTGATGATCAAATTTCAGAGACAGTTCCTGCGAATAAAGTGTCATCCTGTGCTGTGCTCGACAAAAGGAACATTTGGGGCGTAATCAAGGAGGTTGCCTGGCTCCGACCACGATGAATTCATAAGATGACAGTCCGCGGGTCCGTCAGGGTTATATTATCGTCATTAAGTATAAGATAGGATAAAGCATGAGTCAACAATCTATACATACAATTCGTCCAAGTACCCATGCATCGAATGACATCACAGGGAGCAAGAACCATAGCCACACCCAGCACCCAAATCAAGCACCCTGAGCGACCAACTCCTTCACGTTGTGAACCCCATTTGCCTTGACAACTTTAATACCATTGATGCCATTGATAGTGCTGGTACCATTAGCGCCATTAATACCGTTGACGCCGTTCACATGCACACCATTGGCACCATTGACCTGGCTTGCAACAGTCGAGGGCACTACAAACCCTGATGACCCATTTATCGGCCTCGAGACAGTCGGTGGGGGCGCAGCCTCACGGCCGTTAACCAAGGTATCCTGACTGGTACCGCCACCATTCAGTTTTGCCAGCGTATTCGTGAACTTCTCCACTTCCATTCGTTCTTTCCTCTCTACCTGCTTCCTCTTCTTCGCCTCAATCCGAATCTGCTTCTCCTCCCGCTGTCTCCGCTCATCTGCTACCCACGCTACGACTTCTTTTGCTGCCTTCTCAGGCATCATCTTGCATGAGAGTAAGAAGCCTTGGAGTTCAGCGGTGGAAAACTCATGTTCGGGGACCTCGGTGGTAAATTCCTTGTTGAGTTGTTCGAGGAGGACCAGCTTTTCTTCTTCTAAAGCGGGCTTTTCTTCTGAAATGAGGGATTCGGGTGTAACGTGTTTGACGGGGTAGAATCTAGTGAACAGGGCAGATGCTTGTTGTTTCGTAGCGAGTTTGTATTCAACTTTCCTGTCGATACGACCGGGGCGCATGAGTGCAGCATCGAGGCTATCCACGTAGTTCGTCTAATCGAACGTTAGTGAGAAAAACAAAGAGGAAGAGGGGAGCTTACAGTTGCGAAGAAAATCTTGCCCTCCTCACTCCCAACTCCATCAAGGATGTTCAACAAGCCAGAAAGCGTCACCGCAGACCTCCTGTTACGCTGTCTCTGACCCCTGATCATGTTAGAAGGGAAATTAACACCGAAGCCTTCTTCCTCGTCTTCCTCTCTCGAAAATGCACAGTCAATGTCCTCAATCAACAGGATTGAGCCCTTGGGCACGGAAGAGACGGCTTGTTCAAGGAAATTGTCATCGACACTATGAGATTCATGTCAGTATGAGTATCAAGGGCGTAATTCAGTAGGCTTACAAGTGAGATGCAAGGGAGATTGCATAGATTTCCATCTTCAGCTCGCCAGCCTATTTATAAGTGAGAATGAACATTTAACTCTGTGGTGTAGATAACCTACAATAGCATGAATGGTCGAGCCTAGAGGTGGTGTGATTAGAAAACCATGTCTAAACAAATTCAGAGAAAATCGTTACATACTTTTCCCAGTCCCAGGTGGCCCATATAACAAGTACCCTCGACGATGCGGGATCCCAGCAGTCATATACCAATCCTCCATCTTCAAGAAGTCCCTTACATCCGCTATCAATGATTCAAGTGTCGCATCAGGTAAAACGATCGAGTCCAGAGGACGACGAGGCTTCTGCTTGACGTTATTCCAGTAAAACTTGGGCCCATAGCTATGCTGCACGAAAACTATTAGTTACACTCCTACGTATAAAGTGTTACTCAACTCACAGCAGTGACAGAGTGCACGATAACGTGCGGCCTGCTAACTTCATAATACTTCTTTTTGGCTTCCTCAACAAGTCTCGAAAGAACATTCATATCAAGTGTGTAGACCCTGATTATCCGGATATTAGCAACAGCCTCACAAACACAGATAATAGACGCACGTCAAATAAATCGAAGCTCCGGTAGAACCACCACCTCCACCATAAGGTGTTATTGAACCCATCATACCCTTGGTGCGCTTGATCTCAATCCAGTACCGTTTCCACCAGAAGAGTTGCGGGAGGTCGTATGTCGGTACATATTCAGCACTATCAATAACTTTTGAGTCACCACTAGAGCTAATGCCCCAACGACGCTGAGAGGACTTGGCAGAGACACGGAAGTCCTTTGATCGGCGCCAGACTTTTTCTTCTGTCTGTGGGAACGCGTTGACAAAGGCCAGCGGGGAAGGCGGAAAGCAAAAGAAAGACGTACGATGAAGTTGATGATCCAGTCGTATGCAGGATCTCCTTCACTAAACTCGGCAGTAATCGAATATTCTGGACCAGTCGCTCACAATCAGGAATAACAAAATCAAACAAGGAAAAAAGAGACGCACGAAGTCTAAATCGTTCATAGACCCACTGCGCAAGCCGCCTCGCGAACTCTACCAACATACCCAGCACGATCAGCTTCATACCACCCCCACCGACACCATCTCCACCACCCGTAAATATAGAAGCAAACATTGAAAGACCAAAAATACGCGTGATGGTCGATGAAAAATCAAATAATCCACCTCCTCCTCCGGTGGTGTCCGAGTTGAAGCCAGGAGAACCTGGTATACCTGCAGGATTCATCTAATGTGTTGAGATGTAGTACAGTCTATGGTTGGTTATGGTGCGCGTTGCGTCGAAACAACGACGACTTTGATGGTGACGGAAGTGATGAGGACGTCCGCTGTAGTATAGATAGGTCTACCGAGACAATAGTGCTCCACGCCTTGCCGTGAATGACAAGGGCGAAAGCTTGACAGTGGATCAGTATGAGCGACAAAGAATAAGACCAGAGAAATAGAAAACTCACAGGGCGCTGACCCGTCTCAAAGAGTGAGGTCAAACGACGAAAGAGACCTCAACTCAAAGCCGCGAACCCTCTACCGGATCGAGTGGGAGAGCACACAAAAAGAGCGAGAAAGCGAGAAAGCCAAGGAAAGGGCAATATCCGCGCCTTCAAGGTTTATATAACCCCCCTCTACCTGAGCGCCTATAATGGTCCGAGAAGACGTGCGGTATGCTGGTGTGACACAACGTGCCATTAAATCGCTCTCATACAAACATGACATAAAGCGAAATTAAGTATTTTAGTCTCGAAGCTTGGCTTTAGTACCCCCCGTTCCTCGGCTCCTACTGCTCCTCGGCGAGCTGTGTTTTCTATTCGGTGGATGGAAGGTGGATAAAAGGTGAATGGAAGGTATGTAGATATGCGAAAGGGAAAACGCAAGAATGCGGCGGGTCTGTGACAGGAGTCACAGATTGCATTCTGCAAGGGACGAAAATAGCTCTTAGTTTGACTATCTTGGCATTGGCGGGCCGCCGAAGTCAGAATATTCGACACGGCGTTAACGTTTTAACATCTATCTCACAGTCCCTCACGTCCCGCAGTGTTCGCTTCCACTGCAACACCGACACTATTATAACACACGATTAAAAGTGCGCCGCCCAGCCCGCAGAGAATACTTGTCACCATGCATACAATTAGGTTATTGCGGCCGGTATTGTCAGGGTCGACAGTGAACTGCCAAGGACTAGTGGGATGAATTACCCGACCACCTCAATCACTGCTTGTGCACAATTTGCGGGGAAAGGAACCTGGGCTGCATGTTAAAAGTTCACCACTGACCCTACGTAGCCAAGATCGATAACTTAGAATAACCTGAACTTCGGCTGCGACTTTCCGTCATTTGTCAGACAGGGCTTTAAACACGAGCCCAAAGCTGACAATAAGACTAACTTATTCCGTCCATAGCATCATTCATGACGGAAGTATTTCCACTCATTTCACTCCACGCGCACAGCACTGATCTTGATCCCATGCACGCTATTCTCCTAAAATTACACACAACACATAGCTACCACGGTAGCAACAACACAACAAACATCGACATGAATCCTACAACACCTACGAAAGTAGTTCAAACAGTATGCGACTGCACAACACCAACTCCAGTGTGCCAAAGAATAAGGAATGCAAAGAATGCAGGAATAAGATAATAAGCTGGCGGATGAATTCAAATCCGATGGGTGTGGGGTAACAGGGGGGCGGTTGGAACATAAGGTGTGAAGAAGTGGTGAGCTCTGAGAGGGTGTAGATAAGGGGGTGAAGAGACTCAGAGGGGGAGTTTGGCAAGCCAGCAGAAAGAATTAAGAATTCGGGAAAGAATCCACTGACCGATGGCCACAACGACCTCTACAAACTCCCAACACTCATAATGCTCTCCCTCACCTTACCCTTGCCCTCATAATGCGCCTCCTCCCGACTACTGAGATGTGACAACTGGTGTGTATCCGATACAACCAGTTCTGCCACCCCCATCTCTATGTGTGGGAGTTCCTCTTCCTCTTCTGAATATGCTGGCGGATTCGTGGGTAATTGTGGTGATAATGATGCAGATGTGGAGGTTGATGCTGATGCTGATGACGAGGATGCTGTTCTTGACGGTGCTGTTGGCGCAGATGCAGAGGCGGGGGAGGATGACGATGGTGAAGAAGATGACGAGTGAGAGCCGTGTGGTCGAGGCATAGCGATCAGCACTGCAACGCGTACTCTTGGAGGTTCCGGTGAAGTGAGTTCTGACATCTGAACTTCCTGGCCTACAGTATTAGCACCCAAATTCACCGCTGACCCCTGTCGAGTGTTGTTTCCCGTTCCGTTCGAAGCTGGATGTGCGAGGGGTAATGTTGGGCCCGATGCCGAAGGTCTTAAAACCCCTCTAACCCTCCTCGCAATACCGCCCATCAATCTCCTCGATGACCCCACCAACCCGCCACCATCATTCCCACTACCATCAGCGCCACCCTCACCCCCAGTACCAACCCCAGCGCCGGCACCGGTATTCGTATTTTGCTGTTTCTTCATCATAGATTCATTACTGACATACTCGGCCATAACAGGATTCATAGAGTCCCAATCGCGCTCGTCCGACATTGACGCCTGTTGGTGGAGTACTTGATTTTGATTATTCAAATCCAGATACGCCTCCCACATCCTGGGCTTTTTGGACAGATCGATCCGCGGTCCTCCTCTACCACTCGGCGCAGGGGGTATCCAAGTTCCATTTCGAATCGCCTCTTCGACCATCCGTCTGTGTCGTCTCCGCAGTAAGAAGGATCGAATAACAATAGCGGCCGAGACACTCAGAAGAAGAACTAGCGTAGCGAGAAATGTGTATACTGCGATATCATTGAAGGGACGAGCCGTTAGCGTTTGAGAGTCCTGGTTGCGAGGGACCAGATGGGGTGGAGTGTTAGACGTACGATAGAGAGAAGCGGAAGAGGCAATGGAGGGATTGCCGAAACCGCCTCCGCCGTTGCCCCCATTGCCAGCTCCCGAGCTGGGAGTAGATGTGGCAGGGGCCGATATCACCGAGGTAGCTGGTATGAACGGTGATGATGATGTGGCGCTCGCGGAGGCGGATGTGGACCGCGAGCTTGAGAAGGAGGATGAGCTGGAGGAAGAGGACATGACGGGAAGGAGGATGGGGAATGGGCGGTCGGTAGAAAAGGAAAGGGGAGTTTGTGGGAGGACCAGGGGAGGAAAAGGCAGTTGACGATGGTTTCTTCACACACCGCCCTTAGGAATTATCACTTGGTTCGGCCGTGTCCACGAGGTCCGCGTATTTTTGGCAGATGATCTCAATCTCAACTGCCCGATTCTACGTTGCGATGCCAGTCTGCTGTTCTCTTGTTCTCTTGACGCTTGTCTCGACGGACGCGTCTCGTGTGTCTTGTGCTTGTGGTCTTGGTCTGGGTTTGAGGTGGGGAAGCGAGGCACAGAATCATATACCAACTGTCTCTTACGTCATTCCATAATTCTTGCTCTCAATTCCTTCGGACTCTCCGTTCAGCCACATCCAGGTCCCGCCCGACAAACAACCATGGCTACCGAATTCCATCTTTCCTGGTCTGTCAATCACCTCGGAAGAGCTGTACTCGGGCACCACACCACGTCCTTCAACTACCCTAGTCGGTCACTCCAACCCATATACAGCCCTACCTATCACATCCTATATCCTCCACTAACAATAATAAATACACTGTGATCGCTGTATCCAAGGCGGCGCAGTTTACTCTGGTTCACCCACATATTTTCGACGAATAGGTATGCCCGACCAAGCCCTAAAGATCACCTCGGCACGGACGGCGTGGCTTCTTCGGCCTCGCCCTTAGCCGATCTATCACAAAACCCACAGCCATAAACTTATGAGTTTCCGTGAACCTGTGCACCTGTGCGCGTGTCCGAATAGCTCGTATACCGTTCATATCCTCCCGAACGCTTGTCACAGAGGCCGCATTTTCCATATGGGCTGTTGTGAGGCGTTTACCCATTTTCGACAAAGTGTATTTTGCCATGTCTTTTGTCTTGTGTACTACTGTCTTGTCTTCCGTTTCTACAATTAGATATCCAAAGGGTAGTTCCATACTCGTGACAGCATCTCCTTCGGCCTCAACCGATCATTCCCCAGTTAGTCCCATCGCGTGAGCCAATAACGCAGAAAAATGCCATGCAGGCGTTGACTGCCGAGCCTATTCCAGACTTCTAGCGGCCGCTAATCCAACTAGTGCATCTTATCAACCCACTAGTTGATCGACCACTTGAACAAATGCTCTTCATTACTCACCCCCCTACTACCAAATCCATTGTTATCACCCTTTGTCTTCTCAAAGATCACCGTCGATCCGGTGCATCGCCCCAGACTCTCGAACATGGACACTCCACTCTCTCCAACTGCTCGGCGGTTTCGGTCGGTATAGAACCTCTCTTGATCAACGACAGTCTCTCATCAAAAACTATTCCTATTGTAACTATTTTGGTTAGTTGCGGCATCACAGCACCCGTACAACATATACCGTCCCTTATACTATCATATCTCTCTATTCGAGCTTCTTGCTCACACGGGGGCCAATCCCGAGCCAATCCTGACATAAAATTTTGGCAAGTGACAGACCAACCCTGGCAAGTATAGACCGAGGACAGCGAGTCACTACTTTACTAGTGTTCTCTCCTCACCAGACCCTGGTCTCGAGCCACGGAGACTTCATTGCTATTTCCTACACCCATCATTCTAGAACCCTCTATACACAGGAGGTATCATGCAGAACGGTATTCTTGCTCCTCGCAGCAAAGAAGTTACATGTGACGCTGATTCGCGAAGCACCACAACACATGTCAGCATGTCCGGCGGTAAGTTCTCGCCTGTTTTCGACGCTTCGCAATTATAGGGTGATATAGATAAGTCACTCTTTCCTTTCGCTCTCGACATTTTACGAACAGAATTGGCGGGGCATTCCTGTTAACTCAACCGCACGGGCATTTCGGTCCGATTTTAGTGAGGAGAACACTATCTCGCGTGACAGGATCATCCCCACATGCGATGTCCACTAGAAGTCGCACCATCTTTCATCATCTCTCTTTTCTTATAATCCACCCTTCTACTCTCAAAAAGAAGACCGACCCTATATGTCCTATCTCAGGGTCAACGGTCTCCCGTTTGCGGCTCCTTGATCCCTCCATGTCTAAATTTGATACTCGCCAACAGTCAAACAATCAGATTAACAGATTGATCGCGATTATAACCAAAAGCATATCCAAGTCTCGAATGGACCAAGCATCCGCGGGGACAACGCACACACACGATAAAAAACCCCGGGCACACTTACATCATAATCGGATAGTATAAGTCTATATGATCCACGGATCATACATACCCTGCCCAGCCCATGCCCAGCCCCAATTTCCGAGAAAACATTAAATAAAAATTCCGGTCGGCCTCGCATACATACGAGGCTTGCGGGTCGCCGAATTGACAAGTAATTCTGACCCATTAATCGAGCTGTTACAGCGGCTTGATACTGCGCGTCGGGGTCGCCGGCGGTACCCGGGCCGCTGCGCAGTCAAGACCTGCTTTCGTGACATACCTCCCTCGCACGGACGGTCGTCACAAGCCAAGCATCTAACTCCGTTAAATACCACTCCACCATCATAATCTATATTTACACACCATTAGTCCAAGAATAGCTATCGGAACTTGAAATAAGTGGACCGACATCGAGGTGCATTGGAAATTGTTTCTTAAGGCACCGACGGTGAGGAGCCAGTGACCGTTATGAACCCACCATAAGCGATTGGTTGGTGTGGGGTGGGTGGGGTTGACTTATCCTAACCTGCCTTCGGACGGATTCGAAATAGCCTTCGCACATCAACCCCTGCCCAGTCCGCAAGGACTCGGTCAAGCGACTTCGAGGTAGTGGTCATGGGGATATTCGCAAAGGACATGAGGGATAAACCCACTATCTGAGCGTACTAGTCCGCATTATCGCTGATCCGCGTAATATTGATATAGTCTGTGTCCTCTGACAGACTCTGGGCGGGGGTTTTATCAAACGCGCGAAGGGATGATATCGTTTGTATCACCTGACCCACATTAATGTAATGTGTGTATCGTGTAGCATCTGACTTTTGGCCAGTGTCGAGGAGTCACCGGATGGATGGGACTCGAGTGTGTGGTTGCCGACCTTGTGGACAACATGTTCTTATGCATCATCTCGGTAACCACTCAACAAAA
The DNA here is from genome assembly GCA_015584085.1 of Macrolepiota fuliginosa MF-IS2. Taxonomy (NCBI): domain Eukaryota; kingdom Fungi; phylum Basidiomycota; class Agaricomycetes; order Agaricales; family Agaricaceae; genus Macrolepiota; species Macrolepiota fuliginosa. The sequence goes on along the minus strand of MU151093.1, from coordinate 49,800 downwards.
GAATAATTTCGATATAGCCTATGGCAAAGAAAAAGACTCGATTGCCGACCGGCCGTCCCTCCTCCGGCTGTTCCAACTTTGACCCCGGCCCATACTCGTAGGCCGCTGGCGCAGATCGCGTTAGGCTTGGTTGTGCTAGTGCGTAGGGCGGTTGTATACTACGGTATTATTGAATCCAGTGTATAAACCTCTTGTTCGCCGGCTTCACCGCCGTCACACCTGAGCTATCTCTCTTGCGGTCTTGCGGAACAAGATTTGGGAGGGGGTGGTTAGGGTGAAGCTGAGGGTACCGAGCCGAAGATGTGCAAAGAGGTGAAGGAGAGTGAAGATACACGATCGTGGTTGATAAAGAAATATATGCGAGCGCCTGCTGCATCCGTCAGCGGCTTAGGCTACAAGAATCCGGAGTCCAGTCGACGAGAGAGAAAGAGAAGAGAGAAAGAGAGAGAAAAGCAGAGGTAGACAAAGAAGACGTTCCGGAACCTTAGGTGAGACCTTAATTCATGAGTGGGGAGTGCATTCACTAACCGAAGAATTATCTACGGACAGTGAGGTTTTTATACTACGAAACTAGATTAAAATGTAGCTGCGATCGTTCGTCAGTAATTATAACGAGTTCGAGAAAGGGAGTCCGGTACGAAACTCAATTAGGGAAATGTTGAATGAAGGGGAATGGACACGAGTCACGAAGAGAAATGGAAAAACTTATCAGGTACCAATGGAGGGGAAATGAGAGCTCCGAAACCATGTAAGAGACGCTGGTCGGCGTCCGGTTTCATAGCTAGCCGGCCTGCCGTCTCTACAAGAGAACAGAGGGATGTTTATTGTTCTGTGGCCTTTTTGGAAACTGATGCCTCTTGTTTGTCCGTATCGGCGGGAGAGCTCCTTCGGGGCCTCTGAAGAATCGACTTGGCGACGGCATCCAAGCAATGACCCATTGTCTCGCAGTCGGGTTTCCGCCCATAACTCTGCCGACCGGAGCCAAAGTATAGTGCTGTTGAACATTCAGGCCCGATATCGCATGGCAATTCAAAGGGTTCAAAACATATGGAGCTGCATGGTGTTCGAATAGCAAGGTGGGTCACCGAATCTACGTGGACTCGTTCCTTAAATCAAGACGCCGCACGTATATATCGATGGAGGGCAAATAAAATCGCACGATTTGTCCGCTATACCGAAAGATGCATATTACAGCTACGAAATGACCTTTAAGACAATGCCTGATGTTGAGGGAAATGATAGGCTTACTTCTGAGCCTTCAAATCTCCATCCTGTGATGCTTCAGAATGGATTTATGGAGAGCGTACACTCGGAGTCGTCATTCCGCACACAGGGTCGTGTAGCCTACTTCGTCCCGTAAGTCAACTGGCGAGACTCGCGCCGATAGCGCGAACCAGATCCCCCCACATTTTATACCGCTTCCTGAAAAAGCGGAAAGAAATTTTTCATTTAGTGGTATATTACACGGGAGGTAGACAAGATATTTTTTCACACATCCGTAGACTTAATCAATATTTAACAGTACCACGCCGCCCTGGGACTTGCAAGGTCTGGCGTAAGCAAGCGAGACAATTCTACACCTATGTTAGCGGGGTGTGTGGACAAGCGCTTTCCGAAGCGTACCCAGCTTCTTGACTTCGAGTGAGATATCCACTTGAACGGCCTTCCCGAGCCGAAGATGCAATGTGAACGGAAGTTCATAAGTACTAACCTCCGGAATAAATGAAGCAATATAATTGTGGGGGGATCGAACATGACACTCCACCCGCATCTTGTTGGGAGGAGCTTGCTCCTGGTAAGTTTCTTGTCTGATGGATATGAGTGACTTGTTGCGGATGCTTCCCTATGTTCGGTATCCCACTGGCTTAGTATGTGGTCTGGGTACCCAATTGCATGACTTACAAGGGAGTACAACCACTGGAGAAACCTCACAAATCCGGGTCCCTGAGTAATATGTGCATACTTTAAGCGGCAAAAGTCAACGCGTTCAAGTCGGTTGATTAGATCGGGTATGAGATCATTGGACAGCTGGCGACAAGCGTCCCACCCATTGTGTGCAGAGAATTTGAGTATGGCTTTACGAGATGGTGATCCATCTGGAAATGCATGAGGATTAGTCAAGAGGGGTAGGTTAGAGACATTCTCTTACCGTCGTTCTCCATCCAATGAAGGGATTGAAGAGCAACCTCGTTCATCACAGAGTCCGGGTTCAACCAAAATTTGCCGGAACGGCTGGAGTCTTTGAGAAAATCAGAGAATGACGTATGGTAGATGCGAGGTCGGGCCGTATGTAATTCATCCATGGGGGGCACGTACACCACGGAGTGCAAGTTCAGGAGCGATTGACAAAATGTGGCTTGGTCGAGGTTGAGAAATCTTACTTGATCACTGGCAGAGAGTACGGCATGGGGGTAGAAAACAAAGAGTCCAAGGATGCGCATGGTAGTGGGAAATATGTCAGTTGGGACACCAGACAAGATTTGGCGGTAGAAGAGATCAAGAGTACGTGACGGATTGACCCCACGAAGGATACCGCCGCCATCAAGGAACCCCATGCAGGCATCAAGTTGACCGCTCGGATTGCTGTACCTCCTGTCGCTGATGAATCTGAGCAGGAAAGGAGCAATATCAACATCGCCGGATGTTGCAGCAGCTATCTGAAGAAGGTGGGATTCAGGTGGCCAATTTGGGGGAAGATGGTCTACGAATCCCTGCCGGATTTCGCCAAAGCCTTTGCGAAGGTAACGGATGATTGGCCGGATCCCTCTATCAACAACTATGATTGTGATGGCCACCTGAGAGACCTTTCCGAGCCGAAGGTTCAGCGTGAACGGGAATTCGGGGGCACCAACATCCGAAACGAATGGGGCAATATAGCCACGTGGGTTCAAAGGCCAATGTATTATTTGTATCCCTGCGCATACTGAAGAGTGCGCTTGGTTATTCCCTCGAATGACAGAGATGAGGGATTTGTTGTAAGTGCTTCCCTGAGTAATCATTTTCTTGGTAAGTAGTCCAGCAAGTGACTGACCACCTCACTTACGAGGGAGTACAACCGCTTGAGAAGTTTTGCAACATCGTCGGCTATGATATGCGCTTGTGTTATGTGGCTAAAGTTGAAGTGCTCGAGTCGGTTGATTAGGCCAGGAATGAAGTCATTAGGCAGGTTCCAACAGGCGTGCCACCCATGAAGCACAGAGAATTCAATCAAAGTCTCATTAGACTGTGATCTATCTAGGAATGCATGAAGCGTAGTCAGGGTGACTAGGACTAGGGCCCTTACCATCATTTTCCATCCAATGAAGGGATTGGAGAGCAACATCGTTCATCGCAGCGTCCGGGTTCAGCCAAAATTTTCCCGAACGGTTGGGGTCTTTAAGAAAATCGGAGAATGATGTATGGTAGACGCGAGGTCGGGCCCTATGTGATTCACCCACAGAGGGTACGTATATCACGGAGTGCAAGTTTTGAAGTGACCTGCGAAATATGCCTTGGTCGAGATGGAGAAACCTTGCCTGATCATTGGCGGAGAGTCTGTGATAAAAGTAGAAAATCAAGAATCTAAGGATGCGCATGGTGGTGGGAAGAACGTTAACAGAGATATCGGAGAGTATCCGATAGTAGAGAGGGTCGAGATAGTGGAATGGGTTGACCGTGTCGGTGGGATCTCTACCACGGAGAATTTCCCTGCAGACTTCGAGTTGGCCATGTGGATTTCTGTACTCCTCATCACCGATGAATCTGAGGAGCAAAGAAGCAATATCAGCATCACGGTATGCTGCAGCGGCTATCTGGAGAAGGTGTGATTCAGGGGGCCAATTGGGGGGGAGATGGTCCGTGAATTTCCGCCGGATTGCGTTAAAGCCATCGTGAAGACTATAGATAATTGCATGGGATGGGCCATCGGTAATTATAATTGTGATGTCTACCTGAGAGGCCCTCCCGAGTCGGATCTTTAGTGTATATGGCAATTCGGGAAAACCAATATCTGGGATAAACGAAGCAATAAAATCGTGCGAGGAGCATTTCGTTGGCACGTGCTTCACCCGTATCTCCTTGAGCATAGGGGCCTGTTCTTGAGGGTTGTCTTGTATAACAGAAATGAGGAACTTGTTGCGAGTGTTTCCCTGCATTTCATGTGCCATTAAGTTACGTACCCCAGATAGTGATTGATTGGTGAACTCACGAGAGCATGCAACCATTGAAGAAAATCCATAAATGCCGTGTTGCGATTAAGACCTTTCACTTGTAGGCGATGAAAGCTGAAGCGTTCGAGACGGCTGATTAGGCCAGGAATGAAGTCATCCGACAGACTCAAACAAGCGTGCCATCCATTAACCACAGAAAACTCGATCAAATTCTTATTGGACGGTGATCCATCTGGAAACGCGCAGAATTAGTTACGAAAATTAGGGTGATCAAGATGGCTTTATTACCATCATTATCGATCCAATCAAGGGATTGAAGAGCAATCTCGTACGCTACGACTTTTGGGTTCAACCAAAATTTTCCAGAACGACTGGAGTCCTTGAGAAAATCGGAGAATGATGCGTGGTAAACGCGAAACTGATCTGTGCGGGTCGTCGGGAGATTCAAAGAATGGTCCGCCGCAAACGCAGAGCCGTGTGTGTTGAATTCATCCACAGACGGTACATGCAGCACGGAGTGCAAATTCTGGAGCGATCTGCAAAGCGTATCTTGATCAAGGCCAAGAAACCTTGCTTGATCATCAGCCGAGAGACAGGTAGAAGGGTAGAGCGCCAGGAGCCCAAGGATGCGTATAGTGGTGAGGAGTATGTTGGTTGGGACATCAGAGAGGATTTGATAGTAGAGGAGGTCTAGGGCACGTAATGGATTGATTACACCGGTGGTACCATCACCACAGAGAAATGACATGCAAGCGTGGAGCCGGCCTGACGGATTGTTGTCCTGCTCGTTGCCAATGAATCTGAGCAAGAAGGAAGCAAAACCGAAATGTCCGGATGCAACAGAGGCAATACGCTGAAGGCACACCTCGGGCGGCCAATCAATGGGAAGGCGATCCTTGTACCTCTTCCGAATCTTGTCAAATCCGGCCACAAGCAGACGTCGGACATCTTCCTCGGCCTGTCTATTTTCGATTTCGAGCTCTTGGCGCTTGCAAATTACATGGAAGTCGACGTCTGAAAGCATGGACTTGAGGTACCACTCGGGACGACTGCAAATCAGCCATCGGAGGGGGAATTTGTTCACCTGTCGGACGTGGGTACTGATGAGCTCTATGAATTCGCACTGGGCTTGTTTGTCCTTGCATTCATCTAACCCATCAAGGATAATCAATAGCGGTGGTTGGGAGGGGTGATGAATCATAATAGTGTGGAATGGCTCAATGATGAGTTCCCGGAACTGAGTGCGACGATTCTTCTCGAGAATCAATGGGTTATCGGCGAGGCGCTGTGTGAGAATGTACTTGTACTGAGGGTGCTTGGTTGCGAGTTGAGCAGCAAGGGTTGGGATTACACGATCGGGATCGTCGAGTTGGTTTGATCGTGAGAAGAAGAAACTCGCCCCCAGACAACTCCGTCTCTCTTCGAATTCTTCAGCGACAGTCTGCGCAATTGCCGACTTTCCGACTGCGGGGGGACCCAATACCCAGAACATCCTCCCATCGCATCCGTCGCCTTCCCCCCACCCAACAATATGTTTCCTCAATGTTTCACGGGTGCCGGGATGGCACCGAGGTGGGTAAGTTCGAAAAGAGGAATCATGCATGGCAGAGGGCATGCCCTTCTCCATGAGCTGCTGGGTTACGGTCGCACTTGAGTGGATGTTGGAGATTGTGATCACTTGACCGATTGTGAAGTTATGAGCATTGGTGAAGAGATCGCGTGCTGTTGAGATGGTCGGATCTGGGTGACCGTCAAACTACTGGGGGAGCATCTGCTGACGACATGACTGACCTGCTGTGTCGCTGGAGGTTGTAGCTTGATTTTTGTCGGTAGTCTTGCTACCGACGTGGGCCGGCGGGGGCTGATTAGCCGGAGGTCCTTGTAAGGGCTCGGGCGGGTAGTACCGACATGTATTTGGAACAGTGTTTGTAGAGCTGGTAGTTTGATTATTGCAGATGGTGGTGCTATGAATATGGGTCGGCAGCATCGGTGTAGGCGGGCGCTGAGCGGGATCGACATGGGGTGGCTCTTCGCTCCGATCTTTGTGCTGCGAGAAACGGGCCACGAGGGCGTCGGATGTTTCAAGGAATGGCATTGATGCAGGTGGAATGCCAAGGTGTGCAGGCAGTGTTGTGCCAGTCACCGTAACTGTCATCGGTTGTCACAACCGTTACACTGGTCACTAACCGCTGACTGTTGGTGGCAACTCTAACCGACAACTGACACTAGCTTCGAGTGTTATGTAAGGCGACTGATTAAATCGATTAGATACTGGTGACCCCACCTTGATCATCACCGTTCGCTCACCACACCCTGGTGGTAGCGTGTGAAAGTTGCCAACCAGCAGCAGTTGCCAGCAGTTGTCAGTGGTTGTGCTAATCGTCAGCGTTAACAGTTACCACAGTTGTCTGATGGCACAACACTGGTATGGAGTGTAGTCGACTTCATAGATTAGATGTACCTCCAGGCACGATATCCTCCCACGTTCTCCATTTTATCGAG
>MU151093.1:0-38304 GCA_015584085.1 Macrolepiota fuliginosa MF-IS2 | reverse complement strand
GCCTCCAAAAATACCAAGAATCTTACATAGTTGAATACAAAAATAAGACCCAGCATAGTCATACGCAGGTCGAGAGCCCGGACAAGCTTGCGCTCCAACTTGCGGCGATCTTCTTTGTCCTTCTCGAGGTCATTAGCCAGTTCTATCTCGGGCGGATTGGGATGTTTCTCATCAGAGGAAATAGAAGACGACATGAAGAACGCTACCAAGGGTCTGCTTGTACAGGCAATGGTATTATTTCTTGCTCGCAAGCCTTTATAGTTCGGCCTTCTGGACCAGGCATCCGGAACAGTCCTAAGTGGAAAGTTAAATCATGATTGTATCCGAGGAGCATGGGGGTGGACCACCCTGCCTGATGTGTTCGGTTCGATGAACGGCAGCGGTGTTACGCAATGTCTCAACCCCTAATACCACCGGTCAGCTATCAGGTAAAATTCAGTAGCGTTCACAATGTCATCGAGGAGATGTCAGCCTGTCGCAACTAACTGTTTATCAGTCATCATTTGTTAAAGAGAAGATTGGAGATTGGAGATTGAACGACGAATCACTGCCAAAAATGGAGTCTCTCAGGTGCGAACTGTTGTCAAGCCCACACCCCGCGTGGCTGAGACACTGTTCTTCGGTCTCAGGACGGGTTCTGACTCGTTGGAACCGGGTGGTCAATACTGATGGGCGTGGCTTCTTATCCAGCACACCCGACGATGTTCGGAATCTTTGAATCCGGTCGTGTCCACCGAGCACGGTGTTCCAATGGCAAAGGCAGGGGCATAGTACTGGGTATGCATTGCTTACGTTCGAGCAAACGTTGGTGGGCCGGCGTGGTTGGAGAGACTTGTTTCTTCGGGCGCATAGGTTGAGGAAGCAAGTATACAGGTGGTATGACATGTGTACTGAGAGAGTATACGGGCGGGTTGATGTGATGGGAAAATGGAACAACCCCAAGGGAGGGCAAGGCTACCGTGATCAAAATCTCGTGGTACATATATCTTTTTGGGCGACCGGAACTGCTACAGGTCAGGGTAGCTGCTTGTAATGTCTGGTATGAGGTTCGCAATAGGTGACTCATATAAGTTTATATGACTTTATTGTTAAGTGGTTGAGTGGTAGGTGTATCACCCCAATCAACAATGGACAGTAGTATGATGGGGAAAAGAACAATTCGGCTGGGAGTGTGCCTCTCACAAGCCCAAATTCTGAGGAAGTATTTAGATATCGCGGAGGATGGCGGTGGAACACAGGTTGTTTGAGGGTCCCCCCGAAGTCCGCGCACCCTTCCGCCAAATCGGCTTCAGGATCTTCGTGCGTTTTACATACGCGGATGAAAATTTGGAGCACACATAACCTGCAACCTTCTGGCACCCAAGTTTACGCGAGATAGTTGTGGTAAACGTGTGTATAATATCAATCCGGAAGAACAATATACCAATAAACCCTTGCACTTGGTATGTCGTGAAATCGAGTCGATCCCTTATTAGGCTGCTGTCATGACCAAACAACGTTAGGACGCGGGATGATGCGCTAGTTCAGACATACGATTGCTTTCACCCTAAAGATGAACACATACCAGGGTCGGTATCCCAAGATAGTTCATGAGTCCCACCTTGCAAGGTGATCTCAGGTGAACCACGCAGCGTAAGGTTCTTGGTTAATCCATTGCGAGTATAACTTGCTAACATATCGCTGGGCAAGTTGACAGTGCCTGCAGTACCTGGAGGAGTCGATATTTGAACATTCAGGACATCATTCCCGTTCGAATCCTCATCAAAGGACCAGCTAGCATCAAAGCGTCCAAGCGGCGTTTCGAACCCTCCCTCAGCCGCAGGAACACCCGTATTCAGATGTGGTGCAAAGTTCCAGGTCTGCCCCTGAGTTGACGTTACTGTTAACCCAAGGAGATAGAAAGTCAAGGCGGAAGTTGGGCCTGAACTCCATCCATGACTGTGGGAAGTGTATGCAGGGTCGTTGTTATACCCATCATAGTAACGATAGCTGCCATGGGCAATGACTCAGTGGGTTGCGGGCCGGGAGGAATATAGCGAAATGACCGACCTCAGCGACCCGTTCGCCGTAAAGCCCTCGAGGAGTGTACTCTGGACAGAAAGATCGGTATACAGCATATAGCCCCAAGTTCTTTCGAGGAGGTCCATTGCGCGCTTATCTTGACCGGCGATAAAGTGAGCTTGAAGCTTAACAGTAAAAATGGTCAGTCCATGAAGGGTTTCCGGATACGGGGCGCTGAACCAACCTCGAAGCCGGTGATGAAGGGACTGATAGTATCGGGGAGTTCGGGTGGAACGGGTCCAATAGCATTCCAATTGTTCTGTAGGCCCTCGCTAATACGTTGGTTCTTCTCCTCTGAGCCAGTGAGATTGAATAGGACAGCGAATGAATTAGCATCTTGGGGGTGCAGAGTCGTGGTCAGATTGTCTTTGTACAATCCTGCACCCTCGTCCCAGAATGCATCGTTGAAACGCCCCTTGAGTGCTGTGGCGTTAGTCGCCCAGGCAGTCGCCAATTGAGTCTCGTTCAGCTGAACAGCAAGGTCAGAAGCTGTGACGAGAACCTAACGAGAATTGAGATCAGAACCCTCGATTTCCATCATTTGTTTACGGTTTTCCTACCTGGTACAACAGAGCGTTCCCTTCGGAGTTGTGCCCACCCCCACCCAACCTTGCCCAGTCACGTAACCCAGTGATGTTGATGAGCCCTGTACTGTCCACCTTCCCTTCCAGGAAAGCCACGGCTTTTGTGAAATTCGACCAGATTTCTCTCACCCATTCTGTATCACCCGAGAACAGGTGATAATTATCTAAAAGTCTTACGTTAGAGCTTGGCTGCAGTCACGCCACAGGAAGCTTTACAACTTACGGGTTCCAATGAGTGTCCATGCGTGATAAGTGTCCGAACCTTGTTGGTTGAGTGGTGGCCCCGACTCCGGAAGCGCCCCAGTCTTAAGATTAATGGCGGCAAACATTGTGGCAAGAGCATTTCTTGTCGGAATAAGGTCATTCGTCGAAACAAACTGAGTGGGGACGGCAATTCCCATATCCCCTGTGGGCGGTGAGTTCATCCCTGTGATTTAGGTGTTTGAGTACCCACCAGGCCAAACAGCACTACACATTTTTCTTATCAATTGGAGGATAAGAATAGTTTGTGGGTCGACTTACCGATCGCGCTTTGCACCATCAACGATAATAGGCCCGGCTACTCCGAGATGAGCATTATTCGCCCAGGCTAAGCGGTGCGTAAGTCCATGTCGAAAGGGGATTGATATTCACTTCACTCACTCCCCGCAGATGCGAAAGGTACCTTGCGACCTGTATCCAATGGCACGGTGTTGGTCTGAACAGTATAAGCGCCGCCATACCAGACTTAAATCCAAGTACATCAGACCTAACGTGACCGAATGTGATCTGAAAAAGCTGGATATCCTTACCTTTTGTCAAAAAGTCGGGGTCGTGGAATGTGGGATGTTCCGCAGAGAAATATCCCGTGTATGCGCGAAGATCTGGGAAATGAGGCATGAAAGATATTGCGCATGTTACATTTGACAGTGCTAGTGGAGCATTTGAGCCTGATACGAGAGTGAGAAATCGGAAGCCGCCTCTAAGGGTAGCCGCAGGCTGTTGCCATAAACCCGTCACTAGAGGGGCTTGGACCCGTAATATCCCATCGTAGGTCGTGTTCTGCGAAGGGAATGAAGAGTCATCTGAGGCGGTGGGACGGATAAACATGGGAGATTCGGTGAACGAGAGTGCTAGGGTCGAGTTTGCAGAGGCCGTATTAATGTCCAGTGAAATCAAGCCTCCGACCTGCATTGAAAAAGTCTGCTTCAACCGATCAAGTGAGCGTAGTCACACACCTCTGTCCCGAAGTCCAAAGCCAGCCAGCTACCTGACGAGGCAAACGTAGCTTTCCCTTTGGCTCCAATAAGGTTTTCCGGTGTTTCAAGTTGTCCATGAGATGAATGAATGGCAACTGGTGTAACAACCCTGGAGGACGGCGCATAGTTGAACCTATCCCAGTCTCCTGGGGGTGCTAAAGAGCCGACCAAGCCAATGTGAAGAAGCAAGAGAAGTATGTTGATCATTTGGCGGACGAAGTTCAAAGGGTCAAGATAAGGTACTTATACCATGGGTCATGGGATATCGAACGGACCGAGGCGCAATTTTAGAGAGAAGAAATCCAGTCGTATGACCAAGAAGACGCGTGGAATTCGATCCTAACAAAAGGAGCGATGCGATACCCTGTCGACAACGAAGATGGTTGGGCTGTAGCACCTCGGCCAGACGAACCACAATATAGACAAGAGCGAAGGAACGCACGGCGCGTTGTCATTCGTACTGGTAGTCGATGTTGGAGGTGACGATCATGCAAATGATGCAATGACGGTCCGGGCGGCAAAGCCCGACGACCGTTTTCCGTTAAATCCACCCAAAGAATCCAAATGTCCGTTCAGGGGCCCAGCGCAGTGTTGGTACACAAAGATGCGAGGTGGGTATTTATATCATCTTGCTAGAAGGTACACTCACTGCAAGCATGCATTACGCTTGAATCCTTTCGCAGCGTGAAATACGAATAAAAATCAAAGAGGGCCAACAAGTTCAAAAACTCTAGAGAAAATAATCAAACCCACTGACGTCTAGATTAACCTCTTTACCTCCTCGACCTTCTTCTGCTCAACCTTCTCCTCCTCAACCTCCTTCTCCTCTTCAACCTTTTCTCCCTCCTTCACAACTTCCTCCTTTATCTCCTCAATCTTTTGATCTACGGTGGTCTTCACTTCCTCGATCGCCTCCTCAACAACCTCCTTGACCTCGACGACTCTCTCCTCAGCGTGCTGTTTGGCTTCCTCTGCCCACCCAAGAGTCTCCCTGAGTTTCAGGCCGGTGGCTTCTTGCACCTTTTCGACAACAGCAATGGCCCCGTGATTAACGTGAGCCCTTGTGCCCTTGGTCGCTTCCCTAATCCTCTCCCATGTCATGGCCGTATGCGTCTTAGCGATTTCATGCTTTTCCGAGAAGTTAGGGAAGTATGTGTCCTCAATGGAGCCGACATAGTCCGTGAGGTTGCGGGTGGTTTTAGGAAGGAAATGCTTTGCAGATGCGACAAGGAAGACAGGCGGCAGGATGAGGCGCGTCACAAGGAGGCGGTTGCGAGCAAGGATTGAGCCAGTGAGCGTGGCGACACCAACGTAGAGTAGTCCCGGGGTTAGTGATTCTTGGGGTGAAATTATAGACTTGACGCGGTCTGAGAAAAGATATTGTGAGCCTCCCGTTTGCCCAAAAAATGACAATAAATTGAATCCCCACTTTCAACAGCATGCTCTATTCCAATCCACTTGGAAACCCACCCTTGGACGTATTCGCGTCCGTCTCGATATGTTTGGCACATTTGCCGACGGGCGACACCAATGTGATTCTCCAGAGAAGAGGGAGTTTCTACGAGGACAATGTCGGGTGTCGAAGACGGGTATATCGAGAGCTAAGTTTTCGGTCACCATTAAAGACGAATTCATCCCAAATTCCTGGTACCCACCTTGTCTCGGGGTTGTTCATGAAGAACGACCGCCCCCACAACGGAGGCCGCAAGAAGAGTCCGCCTTGGCTATAACCACATTTTAGCCTAAGAGAAACACTGTCCGGTTCGTAAACTTACGAAGCGCGATGCTGCCCGATACATAGGTCACTGTCAGTGTTGAGCTCGTCAGGCAAGGTGACGTCGGGCCTGGACGGCAGGTGATTGTTTGGCCCTGAGGGTACAACCAAACAAAAATTGATCACGGACATCGACCTACTACTACTGGCACTTATATTCGTCTACTTTTTCTGTGCAATAACGACACAACATTGATAAGGATAGCGGAACGTTCCTGAAGCTTCGTCAATCCATTCTTTCTCTTCACCCTTCTTGACTATCCCTACTAATTCTTGACGAATCTCTTCTTTCTGATCAGGCGGAAGGACAGCGATGTAGCTCTTGCTGATTGCCCTGTCGGCAACTGCATCCTCTGTTGCCGTTAGAGAGTATGCCCACAGGTGTTCCTGAGGACTCTCGAAGAATCTCTTGTACGAGGGTGTGTCGAAGGTTTGCCGCCACAATAGGAGACGGAACTGAGGCGCGCCACTCCCAAACCGTTCAACAGTTTCCCTAAGCTGAGTAACCCACCGAGCAACTTTTCTGAGATGGAATGAGTTAATGTAAGCGCGGCAACATAAATACCCACTAACCTGTCTTCGGCGTTCCATACATATGCAACTGTCCCACTGGGTTTGAGAATTCGAGCAAACTCTGCTGAGGCAAGATCATAATCGGGACACCAATGGTAGGCCTATTAAAGGTGAGTTAGCTGCCAATTCTTTATCGCAGTCATGAGGTCTAGGACAGCTACCTGGGCCATTACGACAAGGTCAGCCCAGCCGTCTTCGACACCCGTAGCTTGGAACGTTCCTTCACGCAAATGAACACGATCATCGCTTATTGATTTCGCAAAAACATCACGCATGCCCTGGCTTGGCTCGACCGCTACGAGTTCCTTGATAGTTTTGCTCCATTCCGGATCAGCGAGCAGCGTCCTTGTGAAAATCCCTGTTCCAGAACCGATCCTGGGTGAATATCAGCTGCGCCCCAAGTCCGATATTTCAGTAGTAGTTCACTCCACGATGTTGTATGGGCCGGGGGTTCTCAGCGCCCTGCGGACATGCTCTAGAGCAGCCGGTTGGTAACTGGGGCGGACACTGTGATTGGGAGATAAACACCGTGTGGAGGTGATGTGGCGGAGATGCAGAGTCCGGACGCACCGATCATAGAGCTCGTTAGTACCTGACCCATAGCCCTTCTGTGCGGTGGCATGTACAAAGGTCATTTATATGTCGAGGCAGAGATTCTCAACTCTGAGAAAGGCGGATTCCCACAGCGCCAAACCCCCACGTTCTCCGCCAAATAAATGATGCAAGATCAGATGCTTGATATAAATGATCCGTCTCTCCACCACACATCCTAGCAACGTTGTCTATGTGGGACGATGTCCTAGCAAAGATTATTGACAGACAACAAAAGACCGAGAGAGCAAATATGTGCATCCAGTGCCCTCTCGATCTGTTGAGGAGACCAGGATTTACCCGTAACTCGGACGAAGGCAAGCCGCCTTGACCCAAATCTGCCACCCTCGACGAACAACACTTCCCCCACCATATCCTCAGCGAGAATCATCCCCCTCCTTTGCCCTGCTCATTCACGGAATATTCACTGACGTGTTTCCAACATGCTTCCAATTGGGGGTTTCTTGCTGCCTATCCGAACATGGACCACCTAGGATAAAGTCGAATCAAATCTGAACTTTGCCCGTGTAGTTCTCTTGTGACCACACGCCCACGGTAATTCCTAAATACTTGTTGTGTTAGGCGTACCCCCTTCCCGGTCCCACACAACGAGCGGCCAGTCAGGTGGGGTATGGGTTTCTAACTTTGGTGTAAACACTTATTTTTGGAATAGAAATACTGATGACTCTAACGTTATAAACCACCCGCCCTTCTCTCTGGCATAGGTGGAGTATCGCCAGTTTCTACTACGTTAGTGTACTCTCCCTTTATGGACAAGCGGCAAAGGTGCCCAGGATGTCTCCTCCCGCCATCATCGGCCCTTACTACTCTTAAGGTGCTAAGCTATTTTGATGGCTACTAGTGTAAGTTCAATCCCGGTACGAGGTCCGCCCCGATACTATCGTATCTAATCTTAATATCCTACAAAATTTTTGGAGTAAATCCATGACAAAGGAGACTCCGAGGAGCATATAAGATGCGCTCCTGAAGCCTATTTTCCACCAACTCCATAGAAGGACGTCCGACCAACGGCACTATGTCTCGCCATACCTTAGTGATTGCTTTCGACGTTCTGTGTTTTCTGGCTGTACTCTCGATTCTCTGTACCCTTCTTCCTGCAATGTTGTCACGAAACGTGAAAAGGAGTGTCGGCTGGTATAGCTTGATGGTGGCATGGCTATTGTTTTCTGTGGGTTATGTGCTCCTTGTTGGGCGGCAGGAACGTCCGGAAGAACCGCCGCGGGGTCTTTGTCTTGCCCAGGTCCTCCTCACTTACCCCGCCCCAGCTCTGTGAGTTCCTCTTTCACTTCAAGTGTGCAGTATTTAAATCAATTCCATATCAGAGCCACAAGCAGCACGCTTTGTTATTACCTTGAAGTATGTTTGCTGGGCCACTGCCACCAACACAGACGCATTCGGATGCTAACCCGGGTTGTGGTGTAGTTCTATTTCAAAATATCAAGCTTAAAGTCTGGCAATCTTGGGCAAACCAAAACCACTCGGACATTCTGGGTAAGAGAGCCTCCCTTCACGGACTTTGTTGTTCTCAAATGTTGACATTTTGAGGGAAGTTGATTATAGCACCATGGCTCATATTTCTGGTCATGTTTGTTCAAATGCTTGTGGTGGGTGCAACGCCTTTTGCCTTTTCCCTCAGAGAAATGACAGATTGTGTCTCAGTTCATTTTTGTAGGAGGGAATCTATCTCAAATGGAGCCCGCCCCCAATGGTCTTTATTGTCACATCAACGGGCTTACGCAGTGAGCATGATCAGAAAACTGTAGTGAAGTATTGCTGACACCTTTTTTTTTGGCAATAATAGAAACTTGCTCGTGACGACCATAATTGTATGTACAATGATGGTGCTAATTCCACTAGAAGGTGCTTCATCCGCCTGTCATAGGAGAGAAGGGCCTTGTTCTGAATTTCATTTATTCAGTATGGACAGGCTTCTCAATGTACCGACATTGGGCTAGCTTCAGGCGCTTAAGCCAAACCGACCGCCATATCTTCTTAACAGTGTACATTAGGTTTTTATTTGTCACTATATCAGCATTCATTGCTCTTGTGTAAGTTACTGATATTTTATTTGAATCCAACTTACCTGCACGCAACGCTAATTCACTACTCTGTCCTTAGGTTTTCTATCCGGTCATACAGCGCCTTAACCGACCCTGATACAGGAAACTTTAGCATCGCGTATCCCTTCAGTTGGTGTATTTGCCGTCTTATCTTATGCGCTGTGATTTATGTAACTTTCACTAGTTGCTATTTGTATTGCGCTCGCGTTCGGCACTCAAAAGGTATGTGACCTTGCCTTTCGATGCGCCTTAGGCCTCGATCATCGTCGAGGTTGCTGATCGCTGGAGCAACCGTTTTATAGGATATGCTGCAGGCATGGGTTTTTTGGAAATATTCAGAACCATGCAACACAATCGTCTTCCATGGCCACACTTCGGCGACGACTGGTGGAATTTTTCCTTCCAGAAACCCGCTGAGTATTGGAACATTGCTACCACATCCGCAAGAGGAGAAGCAGGAGAGCCAATGTCCCACCATAGTTTATTCCCAATCCTCTGCAACAACAAGCATTCATAAACCGAGGTTGGAGGAAGGGATGTTGAAGGGGCATATCGAGTCCAGTGGACAATAATGAGTATTCGAGCGGTCGTGAAATTTTGAATACCAGAGTTGGCGAGGCTCTCTATGGTTAACTCGCGCCACAACAAAAGTACCCAATACCACATTAAACCTAGTATCGTACAAAACACCCATATTGTGCAGCAGGCCCAGGGGCCTGGAGGCGGTGGCGTTCCACCTTCACACTGCGGTGGTCCATGATCGTCACCATTTTCAGAACGAATCATCATTACATTACAAACTCATCAACAATCCATACTTCCGGGGCTGGGGTCGCAGCAGTTGCATATTAGTGAACATATGCTGCCAAACCTCTCACCAACTTGAGGAGGGTGGTACAAATCGAACTGACACCGTCGAAGCTTCAGTTGGATATCCAAGTACCGAAGCATATCCAAGTCTCTGTAGGGGGGCGAATGTGACTACACCTGGGCGATAACGGGACGGCCTTTTCAATCCCTGTCCATAAATTTGTAATAGCTCTTGTTTTTTTCGGCCACGCCATGCTTGACTTCGAAATCTCATTTCTAGGTTTGTCGGTTGCCCATTGTCTAATTTACACAGCCGGTCGGTCACTCCTAGACTCGCAAAACGGCTTACATTTCATGCACCCGAGCACCCACCCCTCCCCATCTACTGTCCAAATTTTATGATCGATGTCAGGTAAGCGAGCGGACAAACAAGGCCGAGGAAGCATATTGATAGGCCATTGTGCAACGCTATGATACATCCCTGGTGGAACTAGTGGCATCCCGGCAAATTCAACCCCGGAAACCTACAGAGGTCTCCATACCCAGGTGCGAGGCATATGTCGGGGGTGGTTCTTCGGAAACTGCCTCTGACCTTGCATCCTCCCCCGGGTTATACCCACTCTCAACGCGATCTTCCTGCACATCATAGGCTCCTCCTTGGCCGTTGCTCGCCCCTCCCAGTGCCCTAGCTCAATCGTGGCCTTGATTAGGAGTCTCGGCTGGGCTCCCTTGCGATCCTAAGGTGGTTTCCAGCCTCGAAACTCTCTCTCTCGCAATGCGGCTAATCCGTTATCTGCTACATTGGTGTTATGTGCTGTGGGGCTCGCATATACTATGTCTGGTGTAGGTCCACTAGTCGCAGTGGGTTGCTTGGACGCTTGCTGGGGGCACATGCTGTGCAACTCGTACACTTCCGACCTGTTTTAATTGGGACAGGACTCGCGCCATCTTTGAACCCGCCCTTGTAGCCATGATCCCTTTGCGTCCAGTTTCCGCGGGATGGTATGCACTGGTGTGAATATGGTTCTCTCCATCATCCCCCACATGCTCTTCCTTTAGCTCGCTGGCCAGTACTTGGGCAATCCCTGCTTCCCGTGCTTGGCGAGCTCGCTTCTGGCGTCGTCGCCTCTTCACAACAATACTGATTGACCCTATTAATACTGTGAATCCACCTATCGCCGCCAAAACTGGTATTAAAATCGTCGAATTGATGCCACCACTCTCAACACTGATCGTGACGACTGGCACAGATATGGACGTGTTGGGTCTTGATGGTGTTGTCAATGGCGACGACGAGAAGCTTGATGTCCTATGAACATTTACGAACATTTACAGTTGTAAATTGAAGGCCCGAGGTTCGTCGAATCAGACTACTACGTTTTTCCGTGTGTATGCATTGGACTGATGCTTACCGGATGGGTGGATCGAACACTATTGGCGGGGTGCTGGATTGTGTGCTGGGTGTTGAGGTGGTAGTGGCAGTAGTAGTGGGGGGATTGATTTTCGTCGAGCGAGACGCGGTTCCTTGTGGATCTGGGACGATATCGGGTATAGAGAATGGTGCCAATGAGGTGAGTGAAGGTGGAGGGGCGACAAATGGCCCAGTGAATGCCATGGTGGGTCACTCGCAACGTGAAGGTGCCAAAGTTGGAGCATCTTTACTGGTAAGATGTTTATATAGTGTCTTGGCGTTCCGTAACAGTGTCTTGATGAACCTTTGAGCTTTAAGTTCAAGGTTGAATGTAATGACTGAATATCAGAAGTCAGACTATTCTTGGATGACATACCGTAAAAAGAATATTCTAATGAACCATTGGATGCAGAGGTAGGAGGGGGCTGGCGAGATGAGTATCAGGTCTCGTGCAGGTTCATGGGGCGTGTGTACATGCGAAGGGTGCGGCGCGAAGCCTTTGGCTATTTCAGTGCTTGAGTCGTGTTCCCTAATATGGGTTCGGAGTAGTTCCACTGGCACACCTTACTTTGGACATATAGACACGACACCCCACTACCTGACATCTATAATGGGGTTCGGCGATGCTCGACTTGATAGTCTGGTATCCAGAAAGTGAGAAGCAAAAGGGGAATATTGATAGTTCACGAGCGGCAGGTTATCCCAACGACTTGCATTCACTCATATAGTCCTCTCGTGAGATCAAATTCATCACTTAAATACTACAAAAACAATTTAGAAAAACCACTTGCCATTCAACCTCTTCTCCCTCACAATGGGTCTTGCAACTAAGATACCCAACAGAAGCCCCCCAACGGTAAATATCAGCTGCTTCTTGTTAAATGTTTCACTCAGCAAATCAAACGTCCCCGAAGGCGATGTCCGTGTAAGGAACATGTCCAGTCCAGATACGAAAACAAGTGATGTTGACTCCAGGAGGGAAGGTGCTGTGATGATACGCTGGGTATTCGCGACCTCATATTCGTGTGAGAGAACGGTTTTAGGGTTATCGGGGAGGACAGAGTCGTATTGAACTAGCCCTTCTTCAAGCTCCTGGCTTGTTGGTTTTTGGCGCGGTCGTCGTGGATCGAGGATTCTTTTCGGGTATGATTGAATTTTGTTGCTCTTCGTCGCAACTGGATATTAGAGTAAATATATTTTGACACTTCTAAAGTCGAAGAGCATCATACCGATAATATCTTTGGTTGAGATTCCATACTTAGTCTTCGTCATCGTGATGGCCGTGATTCCTTGCGTGAAAACGAAAGCATCTTCAAATGCTTGCACTTGCGCAGACGATTCCGAATAGCTTGATGATTCAGAGCTAGTATAGAGATTGTCAGTCATGATACCTATTCACAACGAATAAAACTCACCTTTTCGTCTTCTCGTCAATACCACCTTCGTACAACTCCACGCTCACCATCCTCCAACCCCTCGCTTCCTCAACAGCACCCTCTTCAGGGTCATAATAATGATACACCAACCAATTGTCCGTCAATGCGGCCTTCACATCACACCTGGCTCCAACACCCGGCGTAGGCAACGATGCGCGGTAGACAATAGCCCCCTTGACGTTATCCACAACATAGACACCACAACCCGGTTTCCTAACGGTTGTGATTGCAGCATCGTTACCTGCTACAACCGCAGTCCCACTCTGGGAAGTGAGAACAACAGACATGTGCGGGTTGAGGTATTTGTAAAGTGTTGTTCGGTTTGCCAGGACTTTGCCGTAACTCGCAACGGGACCCTTGATAGGATTAACGAGACTGAGGATATCCTCGTCATCATTGAAGGAGAGTGTCCAGATAGGGTAAGCAACGAAGCGCTCCTGGCTCAAGGCCTCGTTCATGGAGATTTGGTGACCGATAAGGCGGCGTAGTTTTGGCCGACCTGATTGAGGCGAAGGGGAGGATTCGCCGCTGGTACGGAGGGGGAAGTAAAGAGAAGAGGAAAGTTTTTCCGTGAGTTTGAAGGCCTCAGGGGTGTCGGGGTATGTATAGACCTGAAGAATTTCAGTTAGCGGGGATTGGTGATACGAAAGGTGTAGCATACCTGAAGGAATTCGTCTAGGAACATTACAACTTTGTGGTCTTTGTGTTGCAGCAAGTAAGATTCAACAATAGGTCCTTGAACGACATCGATACCCTCCAGAACGTCTCCACGAGCAATTTTGCCGGTCACATCCTCTCCTGTCGCAGCGTCGATGTGGAATACCACGGTATCGACCAAAGACTGAAACCACTTGAGTCACGACTCAAGCGCAAGACTCGGAATCAAGACTCACATTATCCGCTCTCCTCTGAGCGACCAGGACGACATCAGACTTCGTTCCCTTTCCTTTGTCGCCCATACTCTCTCCGTTGAGCACGAACAATTTGACGGGGATGATACGACCACCAACTTGGGCAGCCCATCCCAAACCAAGGAGTCTTGTCCATACAACATCTCCTGTCGCGGAGTCGATACCATAAACTTTTCCAAACATGGTGGCGACAACAATGACTTGTCTAAATCCAAACTCGTCTCGAACAGGGTCGGAGGACTTGAATTCTGTCTTGGGGGCAAGGATGGCTGACTGGTCTGTAAAGAAACGCTCGGCGAAGTGGATGATGTATGCAGGCAATTTCTACACTAAATGAGCATTGTACTAGTACACGTATTAGAAGACCGGACTCACCTGAAGATCTGCGATGTGGCGTACGACACGACCAGCGAAAGACTCGCCTTCGTGGTCACCTACAACCGCTTTAGGTGGAGGTAGGTCCACGAATTCCGAAACGACCGTGGTCGTCAGGGCTTCGTCCCTATTCCATTTCACCCGCGCGTCCTCAATAAGCTGTACGTTGCCAGTATACGTCGAGAGTAGCAGCTGAGGAGCAATATCTTCTGGGCCGGTACCTTTGGCGTTCAGGGCGGCGAAAGAGAGGATACCGTTGTTAGCAGTGTCGAAGTCGAAGGAGGCAATGCTCAGCTCCTGGGTTCCCGAGTATATTTCAAGCACGACTTGCTATAAACAAAGTGACGTTTAAATGAGACGAATAAATTTGAAGAAACGGCACGTACCTTCAACTCGTTGGCCCAGTATACCCTCGCGATATGAACGCGACCAGTCTCGTCTACGTTAGCCGCACACAGCGCCTGGGGTCGGTCACCTGAAGTTTCCTGGAGTTCCGTTAGATTTGTCTCCCCGAGACCAGTGCACTAACTCACGGAATCCTTGAACTCAAACACACTCTTGATACCGTTATCCATCAATTTGACGACCCTGGCTACTCCATCCTGCTTGACGGCGAGTATGTGCCCATGATCATTAAGGCCAATATCAATGAGCTGCTCGAACGCTGCATTCTTGACGGATGCAGGCTTCGCGTTCAGTTGGGGTACAAGTGCAACGTGTTTGAGACTCCCTTGCTCTAGCCAAACTAGTTGATTGTTTTCCGAAATGCCGTCGGAGATCACGAGAAAGTCGGCTAACGGGTCCTTGACGATCGAAGGGATGTTGGCACTTGTAATGAGCTCGCCGGTCCCGGGGACTAGGGAAGTAACATGCAAGGTATAGGTTTCGGCGGATTGGGCAATGCCGACGAGATAGAGAGCGGAAGGAGTTAAAACGAGTCTCGAGTGGATGATTAAGGAACTGGAAGATACGTTGAGCATGGGAAATTAGTGGGCAGGATGAGGCATACCTAGCGTCGGGCATAACGAATGTCCAGAGAATTTCTCCAGTTTTCTGATCCATACGAACGAACTCGTGTCCGTCGGTAAGGACATAGATATCCGTCGTGTTGCTGCCGCCAAATGCTACGTGCTTGCCGAGGGAATGGGGTTCAGCATGATGGCCTCGTGTTGCTGCCGCCAAATGCTACGTGCTTGCCGAGGGAATGGGGTTCAGCATGATGGCCGAGTTCAGGAGGATGAAGCTGCTTTTCGAGGAGTAAACTGCCTGTCTGGATGTCGAAAGTTCGCAGTATAGCGCCACCTGGGCCAGATAGTGTTGCAACAACTACAGGATGAAAGTGTCACTTTGGACTCTATATGAACAAAGGCTAACTTACTATCATCATGAGGATAAAAGCCAGCTATTCTGTCATCAGCCTCAAAGACATAACGCCAAGCTGGAGAAAAACGTGAGTGTTAACATCCACAACAGGCCTCCTGGACTTACAGACTTGTCCGTCCTCCGGGTTTAGTGCAGCAAGGACGTTGCTCGTAGTCGCGGTTAAAATAATATCCTTCCCTCCAGCATGACGGAACGTGGGTGCAGTGGCGATATTTCCAGCCAGAGGCACGCCAATAAGTTTCTTGTACCAGTCCACAACGCCGACATCTGTTTTATGTATGGCATGTACAAGGCAGGAGTGTAGTACGAGCAACAAGACCCAGAGTAGAGAGCGCATGACCGGGCTCGCTGTTGTTGTCGTGGCCGTCGCTGGTCGATGATGTCGATGTGGCCGAATTATAGAACACGTAAATCCAGAATTCTCACGTGCTCTGTTCAGGGTTGCCCACACCACCACTTGAACCTCTCGTCCTCGTCGTCGACCACAATGCCATCGTTCAACCCGGATAAATGGATAGCACAGCTGATGGAATGCCAGCACCTATCAGAGCCAGATATGAAACTCCTTTGCGACCACGTTCGCTCGATTTTACTTGAAGAGTCCAACATCCAGCCTGTCTCGAGTCCAGTCACCATCTGCGGCGACATCCATGGCCAGTTCTGGGACCTATTGGAGCTCCTGCGGAAGGGCGGAAATGTACCTGAGACGAGCTATATCTTCATGGCACGTAGTAGGTTTTCGCTGGGTGATGGCGGGCTGGTGGAGGCGGCTTACCTGACACTGCTTGTTAGGGTGATTTTGTCGATCGAGGGCACTATAGTCTGGAGACTGTCTCGCTGTTGTTTGCGTTGAAAGCGAGGTGTGTTTATTGTATCATCCCTCAGAGAGCATCGTTGACCTCCTGTATTCAGGTACCCGGACAAAGTCACACTACTTCGAGGCAACCATGAGAGTCGGCAGATAACACAGGTATATGGGTTCTATGGTGCGGACTAAGACTGCCTATTATACCTTTCTCAGACTCATTTAAAAACTAGACGAATGTCAACAAAAATACGGCAGCGCAACAGTGTGGAAGGCTTGTTGCAGCGTCTTTGACTACCTCAACCTTGCCGCCGTGTGTATCAACTCGTTACAGCCTAAACTTATTCTCATCCGGCACTTAGATTATTGACGGCGAAACACTCTGCGTTCACGGAGGTCTATCACCTGACATCCGAACCCTGGACCAGATCCGTGTGCTGTCGCGTGCTCAAGAAATCCCTCATGAAGGCGCATTTTGTGGTATGTTCGTTCCCCCCCTCTCTTTTGGACAGTACTTAATTTCCTTGGTAGACCTTATGTGGTCAGACCCCGACGATATCGATAACTGGGCTGTAAGTCCACGGGGCGCTGGCTGGCTCTTTGGCGGCAACATCACAAGACAGGCAAGGTTCTCGTGATATATTTAGAATCTCCAACCTCATTCTTGCAATCCCGCAGTTCAATCATACAAATTCCCTGACCCTCATCGCTCGCGCCCATCAGCTTGTGCAAGAGGGCTACAAATATATGTTTGACGAACAACTCGTAACCGTATGGTCGGCGCCCAATTACTGTTATAGGTAAGCTCGAAATCAACCTATTTTCCGAACAAACCTGACAACCATGACAGATGTGGCAACATGGCTTCAATTATGACTATACATGAGGACGGGACACGGACTTTTACAGTTTATGATGCTGCTGAGGAGAATGAGCGAGACAGGGGCAAGCTTGCTGGTAGAATGGTACGTCTCCCCCTGCAATTTTCCCATCAGTCCGCTAAGACATTAATCCAGAACATGCCATATTTCGTATAATGTTGTTTTGTGCTAATCTTTCATTGGACCCTTTCTATGTTTGTATTTCTATTAATGCACATTCATTCTCCGTATCATCGTGGCTGCTCAAACGGACCACCCCGGCCGAAAGTCCGAATCAACCAAAAACAGCTGAGGATCCTGGTCCAAGTTAGTCATGCAGAGCTGGGACTAGCCGCTTCCAGCTGCTCTCGGCCCAATACTGTGGCGACTACCCTTATATCCCCGTGCTGCTCCTGGAATTAGAAACGAGACTCATCCGGTATTCGGTAGAGACGAACACGGACTGCTGCGGTATAGTGTTTCAGTGCTACCGCCCCCGACTGACCACGCAATGCTGGGTGATCAACATGACCTAGCAGTCGCCATTCTGATTAGAAAGTTGGTAATATGTAGGTACTCTCCTATGATATTATATGATATAAGATTCTTTAAACGGTATTCAAACATTTACGGCCACTCTGATACCCGTCGCCGTCAACTCGATATGCTCCTTTGTCGTTTTCGTTTCGGAAGTCGATGTATGAATGTCCATCGGCATTGTAGGGGAGTCGGGAGAAATGATGGTAGGACACTGGCTTTCAGGCTGCTCTTCCTCAACGCGTGATAACAGTGTCGTGGTGTTTAGGTCAATTGAAATCGCAACATCCGCTGCCGAAGAGCGATTATGGAAGACAAGCGTGTTGTATGGTTCTGACGGCCGCCAGAAAACCCATACCTGCAGGATATCCTGGAGGGACGGGAATCCTAATCAGCCATCCCAACATCGAAAGTCTCGCCAAGCGAAACACCCACCCTTTGAGTGCCGAACGCAAGTGCAATGCCAATCGGAACTAATAAAAGCCCCATGAGCTACAGAACAGCATAAGATGGAAAATACACCTACTGAAGGGGTATGCAATGCCAATGTTTCCCATATCATTTGGCACAGCGAACGCTCGGAGAGCAACTCTAAGGACCGAGTGAAGGTTAATGTCATATCGCGGCGAGCCAGATCGAGCGTTAACAACTTACACAAGGGCAATCAATGCCGACATAGTGACTAACAGAAACCTGATGTACACTGTCAAGAAGAGGTGACGATCGTTCTGACCCAAGCGCTTGAAGCTGGTCCAGTGTCGGTACATCGCGAAGCCTGTCCATGCTAGAGGAATAAGAGAAATTCAGAAAGGCTTTCGCCCCCAATGATCGATAAATTATATACCTTCTAGCGGAACTAGTACCAACACTGTACAAGCAGTCACTACCGCCGTGAGCACGCCCCTGCCATCGCCAAGCCAAGTGTGTCAGGAAGGCGTCACCAGAACACTGATCACACTTACTGTGCGAGGCTGTTGACACGACAACCAAAACCGTTGCGGGGAAATTCCACCAGGGATAGACCCCCTCCCGCAAAAACGAACTGATCACGCTGCGTTATTATTTTCGAAATAAAAAGAATATAACGTAGCGCGCACCACTATCATTTCAACAAACATCACCAGAAAAATGAGCCAAGGTGTTATGGTCAACTTCCCACAAAAATCAGCGTTTTGAGAACAGTTGAGGGGCAGCCCTCTTACCCAGAATATCCGGGCAGCACTTTGTGGTCTGAGGTCACCGGACATTAAACTGGATATTTTAAAGTGGAACTGGGAGAAAATCCAGCTTAATATCAGATCCTATCTGTATCATAACGAATAGACTTACTTCAAGATAATAGCAAAGTGTGCTGCTTGTAGCTCTTATGGGGTAATTATTTCGAAGACTCTACCTGAAATGGAAAGACACTCACAAAACTACTCCCGGATGAATGAAGAGGACCTGAACAACACAAAGACCCCACGGCGGTCCTTCTTGGCGGTCCTGCCACCCGATAAGGAGTACATAGCTCACAGAATACACCAACCATGCTGCCATCAAACCATACCACCCCATAGTCCTCTGCACGTTTCGAGAAAATATTGCTGGAAGAAGCGTACAGAGGAACAGAAGCACAGCCAGGGAGGACAGAGCGTTGTAAATAACCACACGGGCGTGATGAGACATGATGCCGTGCCCCGACGTACAATTTTCATGTACAAGTACCTCGGAGCACTTTTGTGGTGAGGAGTTGGAAACTGACCCTCTGAGTCTGGTAGATCCTTTCTTATACACTCTAGTCAGGCCCCCCCCCTCCACGATCGTGGTTTAATCCCTACAAGGCACACGGCGGTGTCATCGGAAAGAACCCCACAACGAGGTGTTCTTCGAACGGTGTGACCAGTGGACCTAACCGGAATTAATATCGATTCTAATCCTTGATATAGCATTGCCACGTCCTGAGACCAGAGAATGACCCATCAGTCAAGACTTGATATCCAAGAAAGGGGAAGCCTTTCTCTCACTGGTCACACACACCCGACTAAACTCGGCTAAGAGAGGAGCATTAGTCGACCTGGTTAAATTTGATCAACTCTTCTGCGGGGAGAAAAGGGCTATTCCCCGGCACGTGTCCTGTAAATAGATTTATTCTAAATTAGGAATGAATCATCAAAGCTAGAAAGTGGTATCTGAGCGTTAGATTGGATACTAAACATAAGGGGCAATAGCCTGCAGGCTATCAAGAATAAGTCTCGCATGCTCACCTCGATATTTAGAACATCTCTGATGAAAACCTATACATCCCCACTTATCAACCCCTAATTCCGCCAGATTTACACGCTCGGAACACTCGGCAAGCCAAGTACTATTGATGATCTACACGGCTACACAGGAGTGTGTCGCCATCATATTGGACATCAGGATTGAGCACGGTTGGGGAAAGAGGTCGAGTCGTCGGTGGGACGGTGGCGAGGCAGGAAAACGTGGTATGGATAAATTGTACAGCTAGTGGCCAGTTGGCCGTTCGGTGCGTTTTTAACAAACTATTTATTCCTTTGGACACCCCCACTGTATTCGTTGTTCACTGGGGAACTCATTGCAGACTTATGATCTGAAGCCAGTTCATCCCAGTCTCATCACACAACATCCACTGCAAGGTACCAGTAAATCGGCAGAGGAATTACCCGTCGGTCCGTTCAATGACTAGGGTCTGTCGTCAATATCCGCTGGATGGGCTCGGGATGGGAGGATGCACATACTACGCTTACAGTGGCGGGGCTGGGGTGGTGATGCGCCGGCGAAGGAGGTAAGGCAAGCTTTCGTTTACGATTGGTCTAGGGCATGAAACATGATGATAGTCGGCCGGGTGCCGTAGGGAGAAGACCATTTGGGAGGTGGTATTCTTAAAGCTGGAGAGATATACGGAGACTCCAAGCCACCTCCTGTTGATCGACCAGTGTTTCAAAACCTAAAAAAAAGCATGGGAGATTTGCAGTACCAGAAAGATGTCAAAGACCTAGGTCCCTCAAACTTGATGAGAAACTGCCTGGTATTGACGGCGGACAAAAAAGGTCTCGTTGGTAAGACCATCAAGCTATCACGATCCATGGCATGAACGACCAAGTTCGAGACAATGGACGCTATATGTTAGGCTGATCGCCAGACCTTGACGCACTTCCTTCGAGTCAATGAGGGTTCATTTAGCGTTTATGAATGTCCAAAGGGGTAGTGAAGGGTGTGGCAGTATCAGGCGGCACAGACGTGAATGTCTCGAGGAGCAGCTCTCTGCATCTAACAGAAGGAATGCAGAAGTATATACACTGCGCGTACGAGCATGAAGATGAAGGGTTCAAAAAATATTAAAGAGACCCGGATGGTTGGGTCGGACTTAACGGAAACGGTAAATTAATGGAGCTCCCCCGGGTTCCCCGTTTGGTTATCCTAGTTCGCTCCTCTTTACTCTGGGACCGTATATTTTTCTGTCCCACCTTTCCATCCGGCGTTTTGCTGTATTGATTACAATTTTCTCGTAGTCGTCTCTTGTTTTCCATCCCCAGCCGTTTGCCACCAACTGGGCAGCAACAGGATGAGGCCTTTGCACGTGCTTCTAGTAGATGAGCTGATATAACTGCGGCAGCCCACACTGAACGCTCATTAGGACTACATCACACGAGGCCTCTATAAATCCACCAACTTCTGGCGTAGTTCTTCGATGAGGTACTAGTATTCAGTAGCGGGGTTCATAGAGGGTGTCAATCAGCCGTAGAACATTCAAAGTCGTACATATGGATTACGTCGACTTGAAGCTATATAAGACCCTGCTAGTGTGCATGGTAGGCATCGAAGTTGATTGTATTCTCGGCAGTTACACATGACAACTCACAACTTTGCAAATGCAGAATCAGGCCAGCAAAGAACTTGTGTGAATCTTGTGTGAATGTCATCGAATACTAGGAATGGCAGGAACATGCGCACGTGCACTAGCCACCACTGTTCTGACGTTGTCGCGGCATGCTGACGACCGGCGTCGATCAACCGCACGGAAAGCAAGCATCCACATGAAACAGGTCTCACCGAAATACGCGTCGATGGAATGTACATGGTAATAAGTATCCAATAAACGCTGGGTGTCCTGCACCAACCCCCGCGGTTAAACTATCTCTTTGGCAAGTATGCTCATAGTAGGCTGGGGATATCAAAATGGGGAGTAAGTTGTTAGTCCGTGAACTGTGTCTGGGCACCGAAGGATGCCTCGGGGTGTAGGCTAGCGAGTTAGGGGCTCGAGGTGAGGTGTTTGAGATGTATTGATCCGAAACTATATTTATAGGCTGTTTGTCTTGCAGTAGTCGGCAATGACGTCTTCGGGGGTTGGGAGGGAGTGTGTGGCAGGAGAGTGGTGATATTAATTATCGCCTCCAAACCAATCACATCTGGCATCTGAACGACGTGTCAGAACAATGCCTTCTCTTCGAATCGTCCACGAGGCATGTATGTATCCCCAACATTCAATATTCAATGTCGACCCTCCACTATAGTGCCTTTGACGGAAATCCTTTTAATTATTTTTAATTGCCCAGTGGCGAGACAGTGTTATAGCTGGTTACTACAAGATGAATGATGAAGGTATGTATAAAATATATCTGGATAGTCACTGTGGTCTTCTGGCGTATACACCGCGTTACAGGAACCCGCTGCTCTGCCTTGTGTATGTGCACCGGTTACGGTAGGGACACAATTGGTGATCTTTGCGATACGATAGATAATTTCGGTAAACCGGTGCGCTTCTCAATTGACGTATGCTGTGGCTGACGTATCCAATCTTGGGCGCGTTAAATTCGGTACCACACGCAGAAAATGCTGTTGATGTTCAACAAAGGAGACATCTGCAAGCACGCCGTGCTGGGGTTTCGTACCGTTTCCCTATCACCAGCATCTTTGGTGATTGTCGAGCGATAACCTTTGGCCAGAACGAGTGATTAACATTACGGATGGTACTTATGTGGTACTTATGTCTTGCCTGAATACGGAAATAGCCGATTTTGCAAGAGAATAGGACATGTTTGATGGTGGAGTTCATGGTAGTCGAGTATGTGGATTGTTGCCGAGGAGGGATGGTTGATATTCGTGGATGCTGTTAACAGCCTCGGCACTGGGATAGGTAGATAAAATTTAGCTGCCTCGTGTTGATGGAACCAGTGATGTCGTATTCTGCCTGGTCGCGGTGGGGAGAGAGCGTGGGAAAAGATGATAGTAGGAACGTGTGGGTTGTTCTGTTAGTGATGTACAACGCAGATGCAACGTGCTGGGCCAGATATTTAATTTACTTTCTCATTATCCTTTGCAAGCATCGCCATGGCCTCTCCTCCCTCCGCTGACTTTTCCTTCACTGCGCCTTTCCCAGCCCTTAAGCAGCGCAGAGTTTCCCTGGCTCTTCCGCCCTCTGTGCCGCGCGTTCCCTGGTCCTTCCGTGACGACACCGGTATCGCTGGGCCCAGTAATTCACAACAGGAAGACTCCCAGACTGCCACAGATCCCAAGAAGCCCAGGATGCGCAAGTCAGATATCCCAGACAGTGCTGCACCCCTCCCAGAGAAGAAACCACGCAAGAAGTGGTCTCCTGAAGAGACCCAGATGCTCGTCGAAGGCTGTAACCGCGTGCGTACTACCCTCTATATTCAATAGCTAGCAACTGACGATCACCGAGCAGCACGGCGTAGGCAATTGGAAGACAATCCTAAGCGACCCCACACTCAAATTTGATAATCGCTCGCCCGTTGATCTCAAAGACAGGTATGTTGCCTTCCTTCGACGCCTTTTTAATTAATTTACCAACTGCACGTGTGCCCTACAGATTCCGTACTTATTTCCCGGACGCCTACAAGAAGCACTACCCCAATGCACGCACACATCTTTCCTCCAAAGTCCGCTCTACTCTCCCCGATGGCTCCTCACTTTTCGAAAAGACGCGCAGTAAGCGCAGGCGACCCTTCACTGAAGAAGAGGATCGTGCTCTCAAGGCTGGTTACGAGAAGCACGGCACTGTCTGGGCAACTATTGTCAAGGACCCCATCTTCCAAGAACAAAACCGCCGTTCGACCGACCTCCGGGACAGGTTCCGGAATGCATTTCCAGAACTGTACCAAGCCGCGGGCTACAAACCGCGAAACAACACGAGTAAGAAGAAGAAGGAACAGATCATTGAGAACTCAAGGATGCCTGGTCGTGCCGCGACGGATGATCAGCTGGCCCTCAGTAGTTCGGGAACTACGGGCCCTGTGAGAGGCGTCCGGAGACGAAGGGCACAGACGAGTCAGGGGATTCTATTGAGAGGCGGGACGAAGAGCGTGCCACAGAGCACCGCTTGCTCTGAAGATGAGGATAGCTCTGGTCCAGAGGATGAGGATGGTGATGTCAGTTCTGGCATGACGACAAGTATGCCCAAGACACCCTTATTCGTGGATGATCCTGGGACACCCGTATCTGCGGATGGGGTAAAGAAGAACTGCAATGATCTGGGGTTGCATCTCCTCAGTCCATCATCAACTGTCGAGTCTTCATTTCCTGGAGTCATCGATGATGACGATGAAATGGGCATGCGATTGATCTCGCTCGAGCCCCTCCCTGACCCTCTTGGCGAGTACACACCTTCCACCCTCGACAACCCACAACAAAACCCGAACTCGACAACAAGACGTTCTGGCATTGATACTCCCACACATTCACACCACACATGGTCATCCCCGCCCCAGTCTACTTCCAACAATGTCAATGACGGCGGAGGAGGCGGGAGTAATCCCCCAGGGAGTTCGGCTACCTCCAGCAACAATGCTCATTCACACTCTCAGCCACACGGCACCTCGGCGCATGGAGGTCCTAAGATCGGGCAGTCGGCCTGGGGCACCCAAGAGTGGCTTTCACCCAACCCACGTCTCGACCATTCCTTTAGCGCAAATGCAAACGCAAACGCAAACGCGGGTGGTAGTGGCACAGGCACACCCTCATCATACTTCTCCCCATCCTCCCCATTCACCTCGTACAATCTCACACCTCTCCATACGACACACCCTCTCTCACCTTCTACCACCACTACCACCACCGGTGCCAACGCAACAAGCAGCGTCACCAACAGCGGGGCGAACAACTCTTCCTCTACTGCCTCAGCGGCCAACAACTCGCTCGTCGGAAACCTGACTACACTCACCACACTCAACTTGCCAATGAACAACTACATCAATTATTACAGTTCGCATCAACACCACGGTGTTATCGAGCGATACGATCTTTGGCCCCCTTCTACGTCCGCTTTGTCCCTCTCTTCGAGTTTCTCGGCTATGAATAACTCTTCTGCGTCCTCTGCGCTCAGCAGTGTGGGTTCTGGCGGCGGGATGTCCGGCCCCGGATCCCTGAGCGCGTTTAGTTCCTCATTCGGTGGGGACATATCGTCCGAAGTTAGTTTTGGGGACACGCAGAGCACATTTTCGGATGATGGGGGCGTGTTTGGGGATGGTGCGTATGGCAACACGGGGGCTGCTGGGATGGGATACGTTAGTAATGGTGGCGCTGGTGCGGGTGCGGGTGGTGGTGGATCATGGGGCGCTAGTCGGGCAATCACGCATCATTCGGATTATGCAGGTGATTTGATTTTCGGGGCGAGGGGGTATGGTCTTGGTGGTGGGTTTGGGTGGTTCGGAAGTGCGTACGCCGGTGGGAGTGCGACGGGTTTGGGTCTCGTGGGCGTCCCTAAGGACGATGAGAAGAGTGTGGGGGAAGGTGATGAGGGTAATGAAACGAGTAGTGGTGGTGAAGGTGAGGATGTTATCGTTGGGGATGGGAAGGGGAGCATCAATCCGATGCAGTTGCATGCCCCATCCGGGATTGATGAAATTGCGTTGGCGGATATCAGTTTGAATGATTCACAGGACGTAGATGAAGAAATGGGTGAAGCCATGGATGATGCTATGGATGGTACCACCGGCAATTCCTCTTCTCCGCCTGAGGCCGTGGGAGGGGGTGCTGGATTGGGGTTATCCTTGAGCGCATTGCCGTCGCCTGCGCATCAGGAAAAGAGTGCTAGGAGTGGGAACGGTAAATCGGCATCTGCGAATGCGTCGCCGCAACGGACCAGGCGCGTTACGCTCGGACATGCACATGCACATTCAACACCGATGTCTCCTCTTGTTTCTCATACACACCACCATAGTAGTCCTCACCATCACCACCATAGTCACTCGCATTCACACTCGCATCAACACTCGCACCCGCATACACCCACACACAAACATACTCCTCTCGCACTCTCTGTTGGCCCCAGCAACACAACACATGCTCCTCCTTCCTCTCTACCACCACCCTTACCAGCGTCAAACTTGTTTGGACGATTCAGTCTAGATGATCTGGATATTGTCGATCTGACGCAGGCGCAGAACGCGATGGCGGATATGAATAATTTGACTCCGCCTGCCACACCGATGATGCAGCACGTGGCGCAGGTGAGGGGGATGAGGCGATATTCGGTTTTCGGTGTCGGATTGGGTGGGGGCGCAGGTGCAGGGGCCGGAACAGGCGGAGCGTTGTTTTTACCGCAGAATCAGAATCAAAGCCAAAATCAAGGGCAGAGTGGACAAGGACAGGGTGGGAGGTCGATTTCCGTTCCGCCGTCGGAGGCGAGGAATATGGATGTGAATAATGCGTTGGGGATGTCATTGTCAGGTTCGACGAGTGTGACGAGTGAGGTTGTTGAACGTGGGAGACCTCTGACGAATGCGAATGCGGTGACCGCGAGTGGAGATGAGGTGCCGAGTGTTAAGAGGTCGTTGAGTAGTACGGTGCATCATTCTCATGGGCATAGTCAGGGGCATGCACATTCATCGTCCATGTCGACGTTACCACCGCTCCCACCTCATTCGGAGATTTGGAGGTCGAGCACACCTGTGGCGAAGACTTCGTCGGGGGGGAGCGCTGGAGCCACGAGCCCTAGGCCTGCTTCGGCCTCTGTTGTAAATGCGAACGGGGTGGCGACTCCATCGCTGTTCAGCAACTTCTTCGCATCACCTCCATCCTCTTCCTCTTCCTCAGCTGCGCTCGGGTTTGGGGGTGTGGGTACGCCAGGGGGTATACATCTCAATGCAGAATACACAAATCCGGACTTACCTTTCCTGGATCTGCACTATAACTTTGGACATCAAAACCAACAGCTGCAGCAGCAGGGTTTTGGCGCAATGATGGTCGACACGCCCTCTACTAGTACCTCCACC
The DNA here is from genome assembly GCA_015584085.1 of Macrolepiota fuliginosa MF-IS2. Classification (NCBI taxonomy): domain Eukaryota; kingdom Fungi; phylum Basidiomycota; class Agaricomycetes; order Agaricales; family Agaricaceae; genus Macrolepiota; species Macrolepiota fuliginosa. Next base: position 11,638 of record MU151093.1, on the reverse strand, counting down.
ATTGGAGCTTCGAGCACTGTTCAAGGGACGGCGGGAGTGGGTATGGGTAGTGGGATGACGCAGGCAGAGGTGGAGGCGAGGCAGGCTTTGGATCTGGCACAACCTTTTTATGTTCATCATGGGCATGGGCACGGACACGGACACGCTCTTCACCATGCAGCGCACCAGCCTAGCCATGCGTTGGGTCAGGCCCAGGGTTCTGGGTATGGTTTCGCCAACACCAATAACGGGAGTGGAAGCACAAATGGAGGGGGATTGAAGCCGCTCGTGGGGAGCGTGTTTAATACCCCGCTTAGTTTGACGAGACAGTTTTCGCAGTTTTCCGCTGCGAGACAGAGCCAGCAGCAGCAGGGGCATCAGAGAGTGCAGAGTCAACAGGCTGTGAATCCCAAGGATTTGGTGCTCAATGCGAATGTGACGAATCCGGTAGACGCTGGGTTGAGGATGGATAATAAGCGAAAGAGGGCGAGTTGGGATGGTGGATTGCTGTAGGAGGGTAGTTGTAGACGGTTTTCATTCTTTTCATTCTTCGTTCTTTGGACTGGTGCTTGACGCGCTGGTTTTTGTTGTATTATTTCGGGTAAATCCGTGCAGGCATGTGCGCTTGGGTATTAAACATTGATTTCTTTGATTTCGTGTTTGTAGTGTCTTTCGTTCTCTTCCTTTCTTTCTTCTTTCTTTCCATCTCCTTATCTCTCTCTCTCTCTCTCTCTGATCCTTCCTAATTGCTTTATCCTTGTTCTCATACTCATGTCGGTTCATGTATCATAACCTGCCATACATTACTTCTCGTTCGGCAGCCTCCCTCACCCCAGACACGATCTCTGCATTACCAGCTACTAGTCCCTTCCTGCGGATATACACTGCATAACCACACTGCATACGTCCATTTTTCCCGACTAGGGATTGACCCTCTCCAGCGGGTACGAAATGTGGAGCGTAATACATTCGTTTAATATCATTCGAGGCAGAAGGCGCAGATGCGACGCCACAAATGACGACAAACTGCCCCGGACGTCGTTGGCTAACATTGATCGATCAACGGAACAAGCTTAAGCTATTCACCTTTCACACGATCAATTTAAACCACCAGGACCATGCTTGTTCTCCTCTTTCTTCACCATTAGTGGCTAAACGCCTCGAACTCGGCACTTCGACCCTGCGGACAGGCGAAAACGACGGAATACTCGAACGAGAGTGCGCGCACTCACACCTCGATAAAGAAGCATGCTAAGCACGCTTGAGCGTCGCTAGAAAGGGCTCTAAAGACCCAGACCAATTCTACACACACCCCCTCCTGACACCAAAAACGAGCTCTACAGCCCTGTGCCTATCTGGTGTTCTGTCATTCAGGGTTATCATATTGTTTTTGATCGTCACACTGATCAGGTGGTTCAGTAACAACATGCTTTCCGTTCAAAGCCCCTGGCCTCGGCCTGTCCATTCGCCTGCACCTCGCGTTTGCGTTGTTTTTCACCTTCTCGGCGCCTTTTTATACCTTATCTCTGTCTCTGGACCACTCCCAGCCGTTGAAGCTCCAAGATCGACACACAGACGTTTGGCAGCTCGAACTATGCATCCAGCTTTGCTGCTGGATGAAATCTTGGATCTGGTCTTTTTCAATCTGAGGGTACAGCGGCCTGGCGCGGGTGGCCGCCAGCCTCGGAACCCCGAACAACCTTTTCAATGGACAACACTGCTCTCTGCCGCGTTGGCTTGTAAACCATTTTTTGAGCCTGCTATGAGACATCTGTGGCATGATATCGCCGGGCTGGATTTGTTACTCTTGACTATGGGGCAGGAGGTGGTTGGATTCGAGTTTATTGGGGACGAGCCACTCCCGAGGAGCGTATTTGAACGGCGGACGGCGCTGAAGCCTCTGCATAAGGTGTTTCCGAAGACCCTGCTTGTACGTGGGTTTTCTTTTGTATCTAGATTTCGTAGTTGCACTTTACCAAGATTTTGACAGACATTTAAACGCGCTCCTACGGAAGAAGATTGGGCGAAATTTGATCGATATGCACGATATGTCAAGTGGTTCGGACGCATCACGGAGGACTGGGGACCTTCTCCTGATAGGCTCGAACCTTCGGACCGCGTCGTGAGGATTCTTCACGCACGTTTTGGCCACACCCCCATCCTACCCAACCTCCATCACCTTCTCTCCGTCGAGGAGCAATTACGATATACAAAGTACTTCCTCACAGCTCCCAAACTCCGGATTCTCCACATCCAGGTCCGCATGACGGGACCCTTTTCGTACACTTTCAAATCAGATCTTGCCTATTTCTTCAGCCCAAGCACCCTCGAGAAACTGGACGTCATCCGCTTCTACTGCCATCACGGTCAACCCGACATCTCTCCGCTTATCTCCAATGCTATTGTCGGCCTCGGAAAGGCGAAGAAAATGCCGAAAAAGCTGGACATATGCGGAGTTCCTCTCTCTTCGGAAGCGTTCTATACGGCCATAGCCCTACCACCGCTAAGAGCTGTCAGCATCGATGTACAACGCTTCAACATGAGCGCTTTTTCGGGGTTCAACCCAGAGAGGACGTTCGATACGCTTGACATCCATTCGTATCTTTTGCCTAATGGAGCTGAACGGGGCAGCTCTCTTGAGCGCTGTTTCCACTCCAGAATTCTCAAACAATTCAACTCGCGTGAGCTAACGCGCTTCCAGTTCTTCGGTGGACCGCTCCGACTGACTCCCCAGGACCTTTGTTCTGCGTTCGAGATTCTTATAGGAGATCGCGACTACGCCAAACTGGAATTCATTGAATTCCAGGGGAATCATGAAAGCGAGGACCCCATATCGGAGGAAATTCTACAATCATACATCTGTTCCTTTTCTGACGCCTTCCACGTTATCTGCCTACCCGGAACATACGGTCAACCACGCTTCCCTCACTTACGATTTATCACGCTCACGAATGCACTCGTTGACCTTTCGGACGAGGAATTTGATATTGTTGGCCAAGCCTTACCAAATTTAACGACATTTGTCGTCAGCAATCAACGCGGTGGACGAAAGGGCTGGCCGCGCACGACTCTAATTGGCTTTTGGTTCCTGGCCCAGCACTGCCCTAATCTTGAGAGATTCAGCATATGGATGAATGCGATCCTCAACTCTGCAAAGCTATGCGCTCTTGCCGGCCTAGGCGAATTAGAAAAACAGGTTGCGGAACGGAGGGTGTTCGAGATCGTGGCAAGGACAAAGTTGGAGAGGATGCAGACGATTGATGTCGGCGATTCCCTGATCGAGAATTCGATTGTAGTAACGAGGTTTTTCAGTTTTTTGGCACCAAATGTGCGTTCTGTGCATTTTAATCGACAGTATAACACGAGGGAAGTGAATACATTGTGGGCTCATGTTAATTCACAGATAAGGATAGAGTGACACCTAATGTCATTCTGCTTCACTGACTACTCCACTAATCTACCGCTTGTACTATAGTGCTATAGTTTAAGTTGTAGTTTCTTTGTAATTTCTTTAGGGGCTTTTACGGACAATTTCATCATCCGAGGGAATCGGGGGGTTTGTTATTCGATTTCAGGGATGTGGCCAAATAAGTAAACATAGATCAATATTCATTAAATGACTTGCCTGCTTTCTCTTGCCCGTCTCTACAGTATCTCTTCCTCTATCGGTTTTTTTTTCAAAAGTCAGGAACCACCTACTCATACACTAAATAGTTACAACTAACGGGCGACCTCTTGGGTGGACTCGGTGTCTATTGGAGCTCTGCAACATCTGTACAAATCCAAGACCCTGTGAGGCCTTTATAGAACTCTGTGCGTTTGGGCTCTGGTCACCAAACACGCACCTCAGGCACAGCCCTCACTGCGGTTGTACTCAGCAAAAGTAATTACACATCTCTTTGGGAGCCCCGCGGCAAGCTACATTTTCCGCTTCGAGCGCGAGAAATAACTCTGGAAACACCTGGTCCGGACTCCTTTCAGTATGTGCCGAGATAATTAACATAGTTCCGGGTGATCAACAGCCGCATTCCTCCCGCCAAACATGATGTTAGCACAGATCTTCGGTACTTTTTGTATATTCTTGAAGAGCGGAGGTTGATCGGAATGGTGAGTAGTGAACCGCTCTAAGGGTAAAGACCTAGTTTGTGAGCGTATGACTGTTGTGGGTGCCTTTGTGTCGTCTGTGAGCGCGTTTGTTGCTCCATCGGCTAGGTCTGTATTTCACTTTTCTCACTGGTATCCGTACTCAAAGTCCATTGGGTCTCGGAGGGGACTCAAAGAAGTTATTCTTGGAATATAAGCCGTTATCCGCTTTCCCCAAGGATTGTTGCTGAATGCACATTTTGGTCATGCACTTCTCTAAACGGTTGCTGAAACGGCTGGATAGACTCTGGCCAGTGGTATAAAAGCCACTCGATAGAACACAAAGAGTTATCCAACAGACCAACCATCTAGTCAGACATGCAGTTCACTTCTACTTTCTTCGCTCTCTTCGCCACTGTTGCCTTCACTGTTGCTCAGCCTCCAGCTCCCGGAGCGCTCAACTTTGACACCCTCTACGACAACCCAAAGGGCACCCTTGGCTCCACCGCGTGCTCCGCCGACGTTGGCATTTTGAAGGGACACACGACCTTCGGGTCCATCCCCAACTTCCCTCACATTGCGGGTTCGTTCCTCATTGAGGGCTTCAACTCGACCCGCTGTGGCGCGTGCTACGAGCTCTTGTACAACCGCGCAGACGGGAAACAGGTCGTCATTCCCTTCACCATCATCAATACCGCCCCCGCTCCTAGCTTCGTGTCGAGCCTTCAGGGTGTGACCGACTTGACTGGGCTCAACAGGGACCAGTTCCCCGGTGACGCGGTCATCTCCTTCAAGGAGGTTCCATCCATTGACTGTGGATTCTAAAGGTGAATTTCTTAGCTTTTTCCAGGTCCACCCCCCGACTGACACAACCCCCTGTCCAGGTTGACCACAGATGCACCTCAGATGTACCGTTTTTAAATTGTTGTAACTTGATTTGTCTCGTATAATGGCCAATGAATTGTTTATGCCGCTCCCAAATTCCGTCCCAACTAAGTACCCGGAGTTAGGCCTACGATGCCGAAATCATGCATGCATGATTCCGCAGGCTAGGTTCGACAATTTATAACCGGAACCGTGACATGCTTAACCTGTCTCACATGATGATCCGCTACACTTAAAATTAACGTGCAGACGGCTTGTCCTTGATTGTCGAGCTCGTCTTAATGAACACCTTGGTTAGGTTGCGCTCTGCGCTTTGAAAACGTGCCAACGGAAGTTTTGAGCTTCCCTGTTAGCGGATACATAGCTAGACACTTTCTACGGCCTCCAACCTCAGCCACGCTGACCAGTAGATGTTCCTAAGAGGCGAATATCGTTATCTCACAGGCTACCGAAGTCAGGCATCCGCCAATGTTTAGGTGGGGTTTCCGCCTCTGTCGATTTATTGCATAACTGGATGCCCCAATCCAATCACCTCCACCATTTCCTACTTCCTGATACTTGGTTTTCCCGTAAATAGAACCTTTTACGTCGGGCCGGATACGTCAATTGTTAGGCGAAGTACATAGAAGGACACTGTGTCAGGAGTGTGTTGCTGTATCACTCAGCTTCGTATCACTACTCGACCTTGGTGACCGTGAAATTGTGGGGAATGGTATTGAATCCTCGATTCCCGCAAGAACGGAAATTACAATCGCTCCGGGAAGAAAAAGTGCTCGCTCCGTCGAGTAAAAGCGCTATTCATGGAACACTTTGACGATATTACATTAAGCATAAAGGTGGTCGCAAAAGTCACAGTCCGGGTCTCCTGGACATACAACGGTTCTTATATGCAGGCTGGTGCCTTGGGGTTCCCCAGACTCACAACTCCCAGCGCGATCCTAAGCCATGCTCTCCCTCTCCACCATCCTTCGTCCTTGGCAATGGGGATCGGACAAGTGTACCTGGTGCTCCACTTCTGATTTCAGGCAACTTCGAGCCCACATGCGGGATAGCGCGCCTCTGCGGATGGACGAGTTGCGGGCTGCTTACAACGACATAGCTTCTGCCTTGGCTGACGAGGATATACCTTTCGCTGTGGTTGGGGGGTACGCTATCATTGCGTACGGAGCGGACCGGGGTAGAATGACGCAGGACATCGATTTCTTTGTGAATGGGAGACCTAGGGATTTGATCAAAGTCCTGCGGAGACACCCAGGGTAAGTCTCGTCGAGATCAATCAATGGCCCAGCGTCATGCTTAAAGTAGCATAGCGTCATGATCATGGAGGAATCTTGCAGGGCAAATTATTTCCGCGTTTATTATTTGCTGCCTTCGTCGAATGGATCTCTTCGCTATGTTGGTATAGACTTCACACTAATACCATGTAAAGCGGCCCTACCTCCTCCCTCGAAGAGGGTTTCTAACCAACTCATTTCTCTAGCTTCAGCGCTAGATCTGCGCGAATATCAGGGGTATACTGATGATCGAACACGGGTTCTGACGCTGAATGCCTTGGTAGAAGCCAAGTTGGAGGCCTTCTACGTGAGTGGTGCTGCAAAAGATAGAAACGACATCTTCAACCTTGTGAGCAAGTATGGCACTCACATCAAGAGCAAACGACAAAATCAGGAGCGTGTTAATTTCTTCCTAGAACACTGCGGTTTCATGTATGAAGCCAGGCAGATACTTGAATTTGTACTTAGGCAGTAGATTATTATTCCTGGCTATTTCCTATTTTATGATCACCCACTGTATAGTCTAAGGTTGTTTGAATACTTAATGAGCAGGTCTGGGCTTGTGAGAACATTTACGATACCATCCCGGTAGATGGCTTCCACTATTTGTAATAATCACAGGCGAGGAAATAAAATCAAAATGTACCTTGCGTTGCTGCGTGAATTCTGACTTCGTGTCAACAAATGGGCCGATCGAAATGAGGTCGGCTGGCTTAGCGCTAGAGGCTGCAGCACAACAGGGCTAAATGGGTTGCAAGATACGAGCGCCCAAATTGGCGCTTAACAAACAGTGACGGTGACATAATCAATGCCAATTCCGTTTGGACTCCGCTCATTGTGGTGGCTCCCCTGACCATTGTCCCTCCACGCAAACTCACCAACAAAGGGTGAAGGGAAGTATTTGAAATACACCAACTGACAGTGCGTTGTCCCTCTAACATTCTTTCTACCGTTCAACTTCTTACTTTGTGCTATGGCAGATCCCACATATCCTCTATTTTCCGTCTTCGCCTTTGTTGCTTTCGTTCTCGTCCTCATTCCTCTGCCATGGCACCTCCAGGCCTGGAACTCTGGTACTTGTCTATATATGATCTGGACTGCCATCGGATGCCTTAACCTCTTCATCAATTCAATCGTATGGCACGGGAATGCCATTGACTGGGCCCCGGTCTGGTGTGATATTTGTATGAATCCTTTTGAATATTCAAGGATGATATTAACTTATGGTGTTTTCAGCAACTCGTCTTATGACTGGGGTATCTGTCGCTATTCCCGCGGCTTCGCTCTGTATCAACCGAAGACTTTACAAAATAGCTTCTTGTCAGACCGCAACAGTAGGGTACGCCCAGGTTAGTAGACTCGTTTGTGAAATCCTGGAGTATCAGTTCTAATTTTATTTCTTCAGAAACGACGAGCAGTCCTGATTGATCTTGCAATTGGCCTTGGAATACCTTTGCTGCAAATGCCTTTGCGTAAGCCATGGGTGAACCACCCCTCTCATCCTAGCTCAATCATTACTTGCAGAATTTATCGTCCAAGGTCATCGATACGACATCTTTGAAGACATCGGTTGCATGCCCACCACTGTCAATACGCCAGTAGCATATCCCCTGACCTTTATATGGCCTAATGTAATTGGACTGGTCTCCGCAATCTACTGTAGTATGTTTCTTCTCCTATTCACCGTGGGTGCCTGACTAACTGGCTTCCGCACAAGTTCTCACTCTGCGAGCATTCATGCAACGACGGGCCCAATTCCAGCAATTCATCTCCTCGAACTCTTCCCTCAGCATTAGTCGCTACTTCCGTCTCATGGCCCTCGCCACCGCTGAACTTCTTTTCAATGTTCCTATCACTACCTATGGTCTATATCTCAACATCACGTCTCGTCCTATCTACCCATGGAAAAGCTGGTCTGACACCCATTTCGCGTGGTATATCATTGACACGTACCCTGGGCTTCTCTGGAGAGGCCAAAAGACCCAGGTGGTCATTTTGGAACTCAGCCGCTGGTCCCTGGTTTTCTGTGCTCTTGTTTTCTTCGCATTCTTTGGGTTCGCTGACGAGGCGAGGAAGAATTATGAGCGTGCCCTTAGTGCCATTCTTCAGAAACTCGGGCTCTCGGCTTTAGCGAGCCAAAGTAAAGGTTCCTCTACGTGGGTTCTTGATTGTCAACTGTTTCCTCCGTAACTGACACGAGACCTTTATGATTCTAGTAAACAATCATCTCAAGCCAAACTCATCCTACCTATTTCCCAACCTCTGAAGCCCACACCCGATCCGACGCAATGCGATTTCGTTTCGGAGGTTTCCATGTTTCATACGTCCTTTGAAAAGACCAACTGCACGTCATCCCCATCATATTCGTCGACTGACACGGAGAGGACTCTGCGATACGACTTCCTAGCACCTACACCTTCGGTTTCCTATCAATCACCTTATTCACTTCCCGTCCCTCCACTACCCCAACGACCTGCGAGCTCTCTCTTTTGACTGTAGACTTTGCCTATGTTCGTTTATTGTAACTACTTTATGAAGCTTGTAATTTTATACCAAAATGTTATTATGGGCCCCCGCAGCCGCCCTACTAGGACTTCAAAGAGCGACAAACTGGATGGGCTTATGATGTCACCAAGGTCGATTTTGCAACGTCTTGTTTTTTTTTCACGTATCTCATACATGTTTGACATCGCAATTCTACGGTTTCAGAGTGGTCTCTAGGGCCCCTATGCCCTTTGTCGATCGGGTAGTATGACCCTGCCCACTGGACAGCGCACTTCAAGTGCTCGCTCAATGGCTGGCGCGGAAACGCCGTTTGTGCCGTCCCTACCCTTGACAGCCGTCTTCCTACCATGCTCTGTTGCGTTCCTTTTGCTAGCAACCAGTCAAGCCAGCGACGGCTTGTCAAATGGCGGGTGGCAGCAGGAATGACCCCGAGGTAGCCATTGTCTTCTATGCGACAACGCGATTTTAGTGTACAGAATTCATCCCATAGAATATCATTGTCGCCGCGTTCCAGGTACAAAGCTTTGAATAAGTATCAAATAGACTCAGGTACGTGACGACGATGCGTCGTTGATAATAATGATAGATGGAAACAAAGTATGGACTGGTGAATAGTGATGACCACTGCATTGCTACATACAAGTAAATACAATGAAATATCGCGTGACTATAGATACACTTGGTTTGGGGCTTCTGTTGTCATTGAACATTGGTGAGCGATCCACGCTCAAAAGATATGTAGGTGATCCAGGGACCTGCAGCGGGTAACACTTGTTGCGGGGGGAGGTCAGGCACGGAAAGAATGGAGAGCTGGATAGACTCACCCTGTTTCTACTAAGTGATGACACAAACAGTTCCATAACCGGGCATTGGGGAGTCGGCATCGACAAGCAAGCCTTCCTGGCTCAGGACTTGACACGACTCCCGCAATGATAGAAAGGTGTTGCCCGAGTTCGGCTGTTGATCGTTGAGCTTGAAGGTGTCGGATGTGAAGTCGATGAGAAGGAAAGAATCCATCGTAGTGGTATTAGGAAGGAGCGTTCAATAAAACGTTTGAGAGAAACCTGGTAGAAAACGAATGATGGAGTTTATACAAGGCAGCTCAATACTCTGACCTTTATACTGGTGCATCGATACATTTAGGCGACAATGTGAGCAAGTGGAGCTGGTACTGAATCGGTACCATTGATCACTGATCACTGCTATTATGTATTTTTCCGTGTCACAATGTGCAAGTACGTCACATTACGTACATCACAGTCTCAAGGCTATTCCCGGAAGTCTGCAAAACAACTCTGGCAGAGCGAGGTTCACGTGGGAGTCCTGCGAGGGTAGCCCACGGAACCAATATGTATATGTACAGATCCTATGCAAACATTTCTGGACACCTATTATAAAAGACTTGTGCTGATATAATTATCTCTGCAGGTCCGTCATTTCACCGGGAGTATACACTCCATTGTTTGTTTCGGGCCGTGGATTTTAGAGGCTGAATGACTCAGATGATGGATTCAAGCATACAAAGAAACACTAGGCTGATAGTTTAACATCTGTACGATTCGGACCAGCGAATGGCATCAAGAATTACAAGCATACAATAAATACAATAAATTACTTCAGCTACAAAGCATCTGGTGAGTGAAGCTTCGAAATCAACCAGAGATTACGATCCTCCACCAATATGACAGGCCATCCATCATTGTTATAATGAGTCCCTACGGAGTTCGTACTGACGGCTTAGAGGAGACGGTGATGAATCTGGGCGCAAGTGTTTAGTATCCGATATCGTATTGTACATCAGGATGTCTTTTTACCTTATACAATTATGCAATACATACCGTATTCTCCAGAATACTGGTCATGATCTGCCAGCGGGCCACTCGGGTTTGGTAGGAACTGGGATGGGTACTGCTTTGAGCTACCAGGGGGAATACAGGTATCTGTGCCCATTTCCACTGGACATAATTCAAACACAGAAAACTGGTCCATTCGGGAGAGTGACGATGAAAACACGGGGGGCGATTGAAGGGCTTGGGTAGATGCACCACTTCAGGTGAACGAAGGTGATTGGAATTACTGAGGCGGAATGAGAGGCGGGTGGCGCTAACCGATTACTTATACTTGTGCCATGAATATAGACAATGCATTGTTGAACAATGGTGAAAGTATTGTCCTCTGAGTCATCATTGTTCAACTCTCCAGGATACTAATGAGTGTCGGAACATTACGTAAGGATCGAAGGCCTTTTGAGCTCGCCAGACACGCTCGTGCATTCAAAGACTAGCACGTACTAAGTATTATGATACCCCCGCGTCTCGGTGTGTGTACCGTCAACTGTACCGTCAACGTGGACAAAATAACTTATGTTCCCATGCAATCTCAGTTTACATAAGATACGCTGGGCGTAAGCAATTAACACTGGTGTTTTATGGCATCCGGCCCCCTTCAAAATCAACGTCGCGTCATATTTTCAGGTTCAGCTAGTCTCGAAACCTCGAGCATAGTATTTTAAGAAGATATAACATCTCTGTAGCCATACTATGGCCACCCCCCGTTTCGGTGCCATGGGGGTTTCGGTGGTCACATTTTTTGTCACGAAGCCGAGGCTGTCGGCTGGAACTCATATGACGGGATCAATGATGGATAACAGGCCCCCGGACTATCCCTATATAGCCTACATCCCAAACCGGACAGATTTTGGAGGCCCGGCCGTCAGGCCGGGGGCAAAAATGGACATACAAGGCCCGAAATTTTGGAGCCTGGGTCCCCCCAAAATCGGACAGCCTGGAAGGGCTATGGGAGGTTGGGTCCAGAAAGGACGAATGGACCAAGGGTTGAGTTGTTGCCCTTGCACCCAGTAGCTGTATGTTCGATCCTCAAAGTTGTCAATATTTTCACTTGTATATTTTATG